>CM056585.1:88668496-88700996 GCA_029721435.1 Gymnothorax reevesii
CTTTATTGAATTCCTCTTTGTGCATTTCTCCCACCAACACAAACAAACAAAGGCCCCTCCCTCTAAGCCCGCATAGATCCAATCAGGACGCGAGCTATTGGCTCTGACTCCAGATAACACCTCCCCCCCGGGGTCCCTCCTAAGAGTTAATGTGCATTTGCCCCTCCCCCTCCCCTCCTACACCCATCACTAATCATAACCATATTACAGAGGGGGAGGGAGTGAGAGGGAGAGATGGAGAGAATGTGAGAGCGGAGAGGAATGAAAAAGAGATGGGGACAGAGGGGGAGATTTGAGAAGCCAAAAGCAGAAATTGCAAAGTTGTTAAAAGACAAAATGAAACATATCCAAGAAAAATGTATTCTTACTTTCCTCCTAAAGACAGAGTAAATATGAGAGATACTCAAAGAGAGAGACAGACATGGGCAGAGGGAGAGAAATGCTACCAGATGAAGAGATAATGACAGACAGATACACAGACAGACAGATACAGAGAGAGAAACAGACAGACAGATACAGACAGAGAGAAACAGACAGACAGATACAGATGGATAGATACAGACGGAGGGACACAGTACTGACACTGCTTTAGCTCTGCGTCTGACACCACAGAGGGAGAACATAACCCAACCCCTCTCATTTACTCAAGAGAAAATAACCCAAACCCTCTCATTTACTCAAGAGAAAATAACCCAACCCCTCTCATTTACTCAAGAAAAAATAATCCAACCCCTCTCATTTACTCAGGAAAAAAATAACCCAAACCCCTCTCATTGACTTTGGAAAAAATAACCCAACCCCTCTCATTCACTGGGGAAGAGTACAACACAACACTTTTCACTAACTGAGGAAGAAAATAACCCAGCACTTCCCAGTCACTGGGGAAGAATATAACCCAACACTTTTTATTCATGGGAAAAGAATATAACCCAACACTTTTCATTCATGGGAAAATAATTTAACCCAACACTTTTCATTCATGGGAAAAGAATATAACCCAACATTTCTCATTCACTTGGGGAGAAAACAACCTGACAGCTTTAATTCATTGGGAAGGAATTTAACCCAACCCCTCTCATATGCCAGGGGAGAATATATCCAACATCTTTCCTGAAAAGGGGAGAAAATAACCCAGCACCATCATACACTGGCGAGAAAAAAACCCAACATTTCTCATGAATTTTTTTCCAGAGTATCAGTGAGTGTGAGCTGCATTCTGTCTGCAGTTTGACACACAGATGAGCCCAACGCGCTTGGAAGCTGATGGAGCCAAGAGATAAAGGTTGTGCAGAGCCTCCCCATCAGTATCTGATGATCCGACATAACAAATGGAAAGATTTTTTTTATTGAAATCCGTCACTTTCCACTAAACGTCGGGCATTTCCTGAATGTGTAACAGTAACAGTAACAGTAAGAGCAGACTGTGACTCCACACACTCCTCAGTGGGTGGGGCTATGAGGGGGGATTCAAACTGGAACTTGATGGTGACTTTAACTGTGCTCAGCTGGCGTTCTGCTCCCCCTGAGAGCAAAGAGGAGGTGGTACAGTCCAAGAAGGAGAAAGACACCGTTTCCAGCCAATCAGCTGCAGACTGCAGACAGGCTGGGAGGGATCTGCATAAGCTCCTCCTCCTGCTCCCCCGACCTTCTGGACCCCCCTTCCCGAGTGTGAGCTGTTTCAGCCTCCCCAACTCAGTACCGACCTCCTTTCATCCTGTAATTCTCAATCTTTCTTCCGTCCCTCATTTCCACACATCCAGCTGAATGGATCCTCCTCCCTCGCTCGCTCCCTACCTCTGTCTCTCTCTCTCTATCTGTCTACCCCTCTCACTCTCTCCCTAACTCTGTCTCTCTCTCTCTGGACAGAGATGTTATTCATCGGTGGGACACCTGAGATCGGAAGGTAGTCTCACTGTTGTATGACAATAAGATGGATGTGGATTCCAATCTGGCCTGAGTCTGAGATTTTAAACTTGTGCCTTGATGTTTGAGTAGCTGAGAGTGAGGTGACTCTGGAGAGCAGCACAGGGTGTGTGATGTTTGAGTAACTGAGAGAGAGGTGACTCTGGAGAGCAGCACAGGGTGTGTGATGTTTGAGTAACTGAGAGAGAGGTGACTCTGGTGAGCAGCACAGGGTGTGTGATGTTTGAGTAACTGAGAGAGAGGTGACTCTGGTGAGCAGCACAGGGTGTGTGATGTTTGAGTAGCTGAGAGTGAGGTGACCCTGGTGAGCAGCACCGGGTGTGTGATGTTTGAGTAGCTGAGAGTGAGGTGACTCTGGAGAGCAGCACAGGGTGTGTGATGTTTGAGTAGCTGAGAGAGAGGTGACTTTGGTGAGCAGCACAGGGTGTGTGATGTTTCAGTAGCTTAGAGAGGGGTGACTCTGGTGAGCAGCACAGGGTGTGTGATGTTTGAGTAGCTGAGAGAGGTCACTGGTGAGCAGCACAGGGTGTGTGATGTTTGAGTAGCTGAGAGAGAGGTGACTTTGGTGAGCAGCACAGGGTGTGTGATGTTTCAGTAGCTTAGAGAGGGGTGACTCTGGTGAGCAGCACAGGGTGTGTGATGTTTGAGTAGCTGAGAGAGGTCACTGGTGAGCAGCACAGGGTGTGTGATGTTTGAGTAGCTTAGAAAGAGGTGACTTTGGTGAGCAGCACAGGGTGTGTGATGTTTCAGTAGCTTAGAGAGGGGTGACTCTGGTGAGCAGCACAGGGTGTGTGATGTTTGAGTAGCTGAGAGAGAGGTGACTTTGGTGAGCAGCACAGGGTGTGTGATGTTTGAGTAGCTGAGAGAAAGGTGACTCTGGTGAGCAGCACAGGGTGTGTGATGTTTGAGTAGCTGAGAGAGAGGTGACTTTGGTGAGCAGCACAGGGTGTGTGATGTTTGAGTAGCTGAGAGAGGTGACTCTGGTGAGCAGCACAGGGTTTGTGATTTTTGAGTAGCTAAGAGAGGTCACTGGTGAGCAGCACAGGGAGTTTACTGTTTGAATAGCTGAGAGAGAGGTGACTCTGGTGAGCAGCGCAGGGTGTGTGATGTTTGAGTAGCTGAGAGAGAGGTGACTGGTGAGCAGCACAGGGTGTGTGATGTTTGAGTAGCTGAGAGAGAGGTGACTCTGGTGAGCAGCACAGGGTTTGTGATGTTTGAGTAGCTAAGAAAGAGGTGACTTTGGTGAGCAGCACAGGGTATGTGATGTTTCAGTAGCTTAGAGAGGGGTGACTCTGGTGAGCAGCACAGGGTGTGTGATGTTTGAGTAGCTGAGAGAGAGGTGACTCTGGTGAGCAGCACAGGTTGTGTGATGTTTAAGTAGCTGAGAGAGGTCACTGGTGAGCAGCACAGGGAGTTTGCTGTTTGAGTAGCTGAGAGAGAGGTGACTCTAGTGAGCAGCACAGGGTGTGTGATGTTTGAGTCGTCATCATCATTCAGGGCATCTGGCCTTAATCACCTTTAACTGCATCTGGCCTCTATCACCTTTCACTGCATCTGGCCTCTATCGCACTTAACTACATCTGGCCTCTATCACCTTTCACTGTATCTGGCCTCTATCACCTTTCACTTCATCTGGCCTTTATCACATTTAACTGCATCTGGCCTCTATCACATTTAACTGCATCTGGGCTCAATCACATTTCACTGCATCTGGCCTATATCACATGTAACTGCATCTAGCCTCTATCACATTTCACTGCATCTGGCCTATATCACATTTAACTGCATCTGGCCTTTATCACCTTTCACTGCATCTAGCCTCTATCACATTTAACTGCATCTGGCCTCCATCACCTTTCACTGCATCTGGCCTTTATCCCACTTAACTGCATCTGGCCTCTATCACCTTTAACTGTATCTGGTCTCTAACACATTTAACTGCATCTGGCGTTTATCACCTTTAACTGCATCTGGCCTCTATCACCTTTCACTGCATCTGGCCTCCATCACCTTTCATGGCATCTGGCCTCTATCACATTTAACTGCATCTGGCGTCTATCACATTTAACTGCATCTGGCCTCTGTCATCTTTCACTGCATCTGGCCTCTATCACATTTCACTGCATCTGGCCTCTATCTCATTGAACTGCATCTGGCCTATATCACCTTTCACTGCATCTGGCTTCTGTCATATTTAACTGCATCTGGCCTCTATCACATTAACTGCATCTGGCCTCTATCACATTAAACTGCATCTGGCCTCTATCACATTTCACTGCATCTGGCCTATATCACATTTAACTGCATCTGGCCTCTATCACCTTTCACTGCATCTGGCCTCTATCATATTTAACTGCATCTGGCCTCTATCATAATTAACTGTAGCTGGACTCTATCACCTTTAACTGCATCTGGCCTCTTTCACTTTTAACTGCATCTGGGCTCTATCATTTTTCACTGCATCTGGCCTCTATCACCATTCACTGCATCTGGCCTCTATCATATTTAACTGCATCTGGCCTCTATCACATTTCACTGCATCTGGCCTATATCACATTTAACTGCATCTGGCCTCTATCACCTTTCACTGCATCTGGCCTCTATCATATTTAACTGCATCTGGCCTCTATCATAATTAACTGTAGCTGGACTCTTTCACCTTTCACTGCATCTGGCCTCTATCACCTTTCACTGCATCTGGTCTCTATCATATTTAACTGCATCTGGTCTCTATCACATTTAGCTGCATCTGGCCTCTATTTAACCGCATCTGGCCTCTATCACCCTTAACTGCATCTGGCCTCTATCACCATTCACTGCATTTGGGCTCTATCACCATTCATTTGCATCTGGCCTCTATCACCTTTCACTGCATCTGGCCTCTATCACCATTCACTGCATCTGGCCTCTATCACCTTTCACTGCATCTGGCCTCTATCACCTTTCACTGCATCTGGCCTCTATCACTATTCACTGCATCTGGCCTCTATCACCTTTCACTGCATCTGGCCTCTATCACTATTCACTGCATCTGGCCTCTATCACTATTCACTGCATCTGGCCTCTATCACCTTTCACTGCATCTGGCCTCTATCACTATTCACTGCATCTGGCCTCTATCACCTTTCACTGCATCTGGCCTCTATCACTTTTCACTGCATCTGGCCTCTATTACTTTTCACTGCATCTGCAATAGTCTGTTAATTAAAACCAACATCCCTCCCCTGTTCCTCCCTGTTCTCTGCAGGTCAATGTCTCCCTTTTCCTTCCCTTCCCTGCGATCAGAATAAAGATGAAACCGTATTGTGCTGGACGGTTTCCCCAGCAGGTTAAATGCTGTCACACACAGCTGCTCCATCGCCAATTCCTTGAGAAGGCATTTCTTTCATTAAAGTACTTGAGTCTTCCAATAAATAAATGAAATTAATTTTTTTTCCAGAAGAAAAAATACAAGAGACCCTTTGCTAGAAAGTGACAGTTTCTTACTCCCTCGGCAGATCTTGAGATCATTAACAATGACAATAACTCATCTTATCTTTGGTTTTACTGAACAAAGAAACTGAGATATTAACATGTGAATATGAGACAAAATGCTTGTAAAGACTGACTGGATTTTTAGTTTTTACAATAAAGGCAAGTGTTCGTCCCCTCATACTGATCTCAAAATTACTGACGCAGATGTCATGACCTGAAGTACACTACACATGTACACTACACATGAACCCCAATGTAGCAACAACCACAAGGAGAATTGAAAATGGAAGGTTGTTGATTGATGGAGGGAGGTTGGGGGGGGTAAATTGGAGGTTGGGGGGGTGAATTGGAGGTTGGGATGGGTGAATTGGAGGTTGGGGGTGGATGAATTTGAGGTTGGGGTGGGTGAATTGGGGGTTAGGGGTGGGTGAATTGGAGGTTGGGGGGGTGAATTGGAGGTTGGGGGGCGTGAATTGGAGGTTGGAGGGGTGAATTGGAGGTTGGGGGGGTGAATTGGAGGTTGGGGGTGGTTGAAATGGAGGTTGGGGGTTGGTGAATTGGAGGTTGGGAGGGTGAATTGGAGGTTGGGGGGGTGAATTGGAGGTTGGGGGTGGATGAATTGGAGGTTGGGGTGGGTGAATTGGGGGTTGGGGGGGTGAATTGGAGGTTGGGGGTTGGTGAATTGGAGGTTGGGCGGGTGAATTGGAGGTTGGGGTGGGTGAATTGGAGGTTGGGGGTTGGTGAATTGGAGGTTGGGGGTTGGTGAATTGGAGGTTGGGGGGGGTGAATTGGAGGTTGGGGGGGGTTGAATTGGAGGTTGGGGGGGTGAACTGGAGGTTGGGGGGTGAATTGGAGGTTGGGGTGGGTGAATTGGAGGTTGGGGGGGTGAATTGGAGGTTGGGGTGGTGGGTGAATTGGAGGTTGGGGGGGTGAATTGGAGATTGGGGGTGGGTGAATTGGAGGTTGGGGGGGTGAATTGGAGGGTGGGGGGGTGAATTGGAGGTTGGGGGGGTGGGTGAATTGGAGGTTGGGGGTGGGTGAATTGGAGGTTGGGGGGGTTAATTGGAGGTTGGGGGGGGTGAATTGGAGGTTGGGGGGGTGAATTGGAGGTTGGGGTGGGTGAATTGGAGGTTGGGGGGGTGAATTGGAGGTTGGGGTGGTGGGTAAATTGGAGGTTGGGGGGGTGAATTGGAGGTTGGGGGGGTGAATTGGAGGTTGGGGGTGGGTGAATTGGAGGTTGGGGGGGTGAATTGGAGGGTGGGGGGGTGAATTGGAGGTTGGGGGGGTGGGTGAATTGGAGGTTGGGGGTGGGTGAATTGGAGGTTGGGGGGGGGTGAATTGGAGGTTGGGGGGGTGAATTGGAGGTTGGGGGGGTGAATTGGAGGTTGGGGGGGGTGAAGTGGGGAAGCTGGTACTACATCTGCTATCAATTTATAGCATCCCATGCAGAGCGATGAATTACAGGAGCTGAGACTTCAGGAGGTACAGCCTCAGGTCACACTGAGGGGCTTCAGTTAGGAGGGGCTGACAAACATTAGAGCTGTCAGTTTGGATCAGAGAGGAGAGGAGAGGAAAACTGGAGAGGGAGGGGAGAGAGGGAGAGAGAGGGAGGGGGGGGGGTTAATACTGCCAATAGTGATCGGCCAAGTAGCTGGACGGACAGCAGACCACAACTCATCAGGAAAACAGAGTATTTAAATGGAGGGGGAGGAAAAGTCACACACACACGCACACACGCACATGCACGCACGCAAGCACACACACATGCACACACACACACACACACACACGCATGCACGCGCACACACGCACACACACACACGGACACACACACACACACTCACGCACGGACACACACACACTCACACATGGAGACACACACACACACGGACACACATGCGGACCATACATTAAAAAGATACAAATATCTACACAGACACACAATCACGCATCTATACACGCATGCACGCACAAAAACACACATATAGGCACACACACACACATAAGCAGACGCATGCACACAAACACACACACAACTATGCGCAAACAAGAAGACTAGCATGGCCATAAAAACACTTCTGAGTGCAACACAAAATACACTCATACAAACTAACATAATTACAAACATTCTTTCCCTTAAACCCTCTGACCCCTTCCCTCCGTCTCTCTCTCTCTCTCTCTCTCTCTCTCTCTCCCTCTCTCTTTAAATATAAATAAAGAGCACAGTGTTTGTCTGTCTGTACTCTGCTCCCTCGGTCCTGCAGATTTTCCTCAGATCATCAGGATTCATTTTTTATCGTCTCCTTTTCCCATCCAACTCTGTTCCACCAGAAAAACTCCAACTTTCTTAAACACATAAGGCGAGAATCGCCTCTGCGCACGTGTGTGTGTGTGTGTCTGTGTGTCTGTGTGTGTGTTTGTGTGTGTGTGTGTGTGTGTGTGTGGCGTGTATGTGTGTGTGCGTGTGTGCCTGTGTCTGTTCGTGTCTGCGCGTGTGTGTGTCTGTGCGTGTGTGTGTGTCCGTGTATGTGTGTGTTTGTGCCTGTGTTCGTGCATGTCTGCGCGCGTGTGAGTGTGTCTGTCTGTGTGTCTGTGTGTGTGTGTGTGCGTGTATGTGTGTGTCTGTGTGCCTGTGTGTGTGTGTGGCGTGTATGTGTGTCTGTCTGTGTGTCTGTGCGTGTATGTGTGTGTGTGTGTGTGCCTGTGTCCGTGCGTGTCTGCGCACGCGTGTGTGTGTGTCTGTCTGCGTGTCTGTGTGTGTCTGTCTGTGTGTTTGTGTGTGTGTGTGTGTGTGTGTGTGTGTGTGTCTGTCTGTGTGTCTGCGTGTGTGTGTGTGCGTGTATGTGTGTGTGCCTGTGTGCGTGCGTGTCTGCGTGTGTATGTGTGTGTTTCTGTTTGTGTGTGCCTGTGTACGTGTGCGTGTGTCCGTGCGATTCTGCGTGTGTGTGTGTGTTTGCGTGTGTATGTGTGTGTTTCTGTTTGTGTATGCGTGTGTGCGTGTGTGTCCATACGAGTCTGCGTGTGTGTGTGCAACGTGTGTGTGTGTTTCTCTGAGTGTGAGTGTCTGCGTATGTGTGTGTGTGTGTCTTTCTCTGAGTGTGAGTGTGTGTGTGTGCAAGCACATGTGTATGTGCGTGGGAGTGTACGCATGTGTGGGTGTGTCTTTCTGTGAGTGTGTGTGCATGCATGCATGGGTGTGTGCATGTGTGTGTGCGTGTTTGTGTGTAAGTATGCATGTGTGAGTGTGTATGTTCGTGTGTGTGTGTGTGTGTGTGTGTGTGTGTGTGCCAGCATGTTCCTCTCCCCTGTCCCATTTTAGCGAGTTTTTCACTGTTTATATGTTTGGTGTGTGTGGCACCAGAGTGGGCGGGTCAGTAATGGTGTGCATCTGCCAGCGCATTCGCCTGTGTGCTGCAGTGAGCAAATACAGGACAGAGAGAGAACACTTTCTTCATTTCATTACACTTTGGAAATATTTATTTTGAAATACGTCATGCCAGAGAAGCAGCTAAATCGCAATTGTTCAGAAGTGTGCAAAAGTGAGAGCGAGAAAGAGAGAGAGAGAGATGCACAAAGTTCAATGCAAGATGGAGGTGCAGAAAAATTCCTCAAGGGGGCAGTAGAGAGCAGAGAGAGACCCAGACATCAGTGAGTTCATTAACAATTTCATAGGCAACAGCAAGCTGAATCATGCAACATTTGCTGTTTAATATGGAAAAAAGCTTCTATAAATGGAAAATCCCCCCAATTCCTTTGAGGGTTAACTGATTTTTTGAAAGCCTTGTTTTTTATGACTATTTGAAGCTCATGCAACACACAGCTGCATGTAATGTCAATACAATAAGCACACATTGATAGCACACGTGTTTATGTGTACAGGTGCACTCCTGTGTGCTATGTGTACACAGAAATACACACTGATAGCTGACATGCAGGAATGGCTGCAGACAGATGGCGCCACAGAAAGTATTTGTCGCAGAGATGCCCGAGTACACAAGTATTACACTCAAGTATTAACATCCACTCATATATGACCTGCCGTGGTAAGTGGTACCTCCGAGCGGCAATCATGCTATTGAGAAAAGAGCAAATGTCCTGCTCGCCACGTGGACTGTGTTTACTTTCGCCTTTGGAAAACTGATTCTGATCCATGATTTAGTTCCAGTCATGTGGAATCCCCTCAGTGTCTTGAAAAATTTCCATTGCAATACCGCCGAAAATTGGCTATTATTCAGTGGTGGAGCCAGAACTGGGAATTGGGGGGGCACAGACACGTCCCTTGATGACAACAATTAGTCCTGCCGGGTTCGCAATCATTTTCCTTTATTGATGCGTTACCCGATTATCATAATTAGCAACTGAAAACACAGATTCTCTCCATATGTGATTTTACAGCAATGATATCATGGGCTAAATTCGGTACAGAAAAATAATGCTGCACCAGTGCGTCGCGTTGATTGAACTGGTCCGCGTTCCAATTAAATATCGCCTTTCACCCTCGGTATTGGGTGGGTTGATTAAAAATAAAGTGGCACTCGGCAGTTAAATTGGCTATAAAAAGCGTGCGGCTCAAGCTATTTGCATGAGAGTTGACAGGCATGCAATTTTGAATAACGTTAATTTAAATACAGCAAATACGCATCCAGATGAATTTCTGGAAGAGGAAGGTCCACTTTATAAAAAATAACATAAAACTGAATTTTGAAAATTTTGACCCGGCCGGCCTTTTTTCATGGCTGGTCACACATGTTAACACAAAAAAGCACAAAATCCCTTTAAACTGATGATAGGTCTTCATTGATTTTCAATCATTCTTTGTTATCCACAAGTTTTACAATTACTAAAATAATCCATTGACAGGTAAACACATAGGCTCTTTCTGAATGCCATATCATGGTAATTAAAAAAAAAATAAGTTCAGATAAGTAATTATTTTATTCATAAAGTATTCATCCATTCGCCCATTTTCTGCCACTTATTCGGGGCTGGGTCACAGGGGTGACAGACTAAGCAAAGTGGCCCAGGCATCACCGTCCCCAGATATTTCCTCCAACTCTTGCTGGGGGACCCCAAGCCGTTCCCAATCAGCCGGGAGATATAATTCCGCTAGCATCTCCTGGGTCGGCCTCAGGGCTCCTCCCAGTTGGACACGCCCCGAACACCTCTAAAGGGAGGCGTCCAGGAGGCATCTGAACCAGATGCTCGAACCACTTCAACTGACTCCTCTCAACGCCGAAGATCTGCGGTTTTACCCTGAGCCTCTTCCAGATGTCTGAGCTCCTCAGCCTATCTCTAAGGGTCAGCCCAGCCATCCTGTTGAAAAAGCTCATTTCGACCACTTGTATTCGCAATCTTATTTTATCAGTCACTGCCCAAAGTTCATGACCATAGGTCAGGGTTGGAACGTAGATCGACCATTTGTTTACACTTAGCTCCTACTTCACCACGACTGTTCGGTACAACGCCAGCATCACTGCAGATGCTGCACCGACCTGCCTGTCAATCTCACGCTCCATCCTACCCTCACTCGTGAATAAACCCCAGATACATAAACTCCTCCACTTGGGGTAACAACTCACCGCCCACTCGGAGGGGACAATCCACCTTTTTCTGGGAGAGAACCATGGCCTCAGATTTGGAGGTGCTGATCCTCAGTCCGACTGCTTCAAACTCAGCTGTGAGCTGCTCCAGTGTGTTGGAGGTCACAGTCTGATGAAGCCAACAGGACCACATAATCTGCAAACATCACGGATGCAACCCTGAGGCCACTAAACTGGACTCCCCCTAAGCGATGGATGCGCTTTGATATCCTATCCATGAAAGTCATGATTAGAATCGGTGACAAGGCACAGCCTTGGCAGAGTGCAACACTAACAGGAAACGAGTCTGACTTTGTGCTAAGAATGGGGACACAGCTCCGGGTTTGATTGTACAGGGACTGGACATCTTGAACTAATAGCCCTGGGGCCCCATACCCCCGCAGCACCCACATTAGATACCTCATGGGACACAGTCATAAGCCTTCCCCAAGTCCACAAAACACATGTAGACTGGATGGGCAAACTCCCATGACCCCTGCAGTATCTGCGTGAGGGTGAAAAGTTAGTCCACTGTTCCACGGCCAGAACGAAACCCGCATTAGCTCTCCTGAATCCGAGGTTCGACAATCGGGCGGAGTCTCCTTTCCAGCACCCTGGCATAGACATTCCCTGGGCAGTGTGATCCCCCTATAGTTGGGGCACACCCTCCGGGCCCCTTTTTAATGGGAACCACCACCCCAGTCTGCCAGTCCAAGGATGCTGTACCCGATATCCATACAATGTAGAACAGGTGTGTCAACCATGACAGCCCAACAACATACAGGGCCTTCAGCATCTCAGCGTAAATTTCTTTCATCCCCGGTAACTTACCACTGCTGAGATATTCAACCACCTCAGTGACGTCCAGCGGGAAGATGAGGCAAGACTCACCCGAGTCCTCCATCCCTGCCTCCTCAATGGAGAGCATGTCTGCCAGACTCAGGAGTCTCTCAAAGTGTTCCTTCCACCGCCAAATAACATGCTCAGTCGAGGTCAGCAGCTCCCCCTCCCTAGTGAGAAAAGTCTGAGCGAAGCCCTGCCTCCCCTTCCTGAGTCGTCTGATGGTTTGCCAGAGCCTCTTTGAGGCCAGTCCATCCCCATGACCTCTCTGAACTCCTCCCAAGCCTAAGTTTTGACACATCATGGCTGCAGTCCTTCAAGGCAATCGGTACCGGTCTGCTGAGTCAGGAGTTCCTTAGGCTAACCAAGCCCAGAAGGCCACTTTCTTCAGCTTGATGGCCTCCCACACTGCTGGTGTCCACCAACAGGTCCTTGGGCTGTGGCCACTACTACCATCAACAACCCTCAGGGCGCAGCTCAAGGCAGCTCCTTCCACAATAGAGACTTTGAACAGTGTCCAGTCAGACTCCTGTCCCCAGCCTCCTCCAGGATGCGGTAAAACCTGCTCTGGAGCAGAGTCCCCCACCCAGTGTTCCCAGTCAAGCCTCACGACATATTTAGCTTCACCAGGTATGTCTGGAAGTTTCCTCAACATCAGTGAAGTCTGCTTTACAAAACAGAGGTCTTAGATATTTAATGCAGTAGCGTGTGGGATGTCCTGCAGTGACGCCACCTGACCTGTATTTACAGGTTTCCGCCTGAAAACCCACCTCCTCAGGCTCCACCTTTCCCCCACTCCACTGCCTTGATTCCTGTCCCTACATCCTTTTGATTGTTGCACTTAATTCTGTTTACCTTACTTCCTGACTGTATCACTTGATTTGGTTTCCCTTCATTTTGTTGCACTCTATTGTCAGTTTACTTGATTTTCCTGCCCCTTTGTTGCACCTGACCTGCTGCCCTTCTATTGCACTTATTTTATTGCTCTTTGTTGCACTTGCCTCTGCACTTTACCTTGTTGCCATTTTGTTCACTTGCCTTTGACCTTGCCTTTTTGTTATTAGTCTAGATCTGTAACAATGGAACGTGTTCTGTCACTTACTGTTAGCACTTTTACTTGTCTCCTAGGAGGTCTGCACTTTTGTGCTGTTCTTATGCACTTTTGTACGTCGCTCTGGATAAGAGCATCTGCTAAGTACCTGTAATGTAATGTAATGTAATATACATCAAAACAATCAACAACTATGGGCGCACCTGGGTGGCACATTAAGTGCGCATACCACACAAAGGTTGAATCCTTCCTGTGGGGTCCTGGGTTCGAATCTGGCCCAGGTGATCGACTGCATGTCTTCCCCATTCTCTCCACACACCCCCCTCGCCACCCCTATTCTCTACTGCTCTGTCATATAAGGGAGAAAAACTCCCACAACAATCATCAGCCCTAAGAACCCTCACATTTGAATGAAGTCGAGCAGATAGCACCCAATTTCACATGCAAATATAGATTTACACTTCTCATCATTCTGTGACATGGGAAACCGGCTACACCTGATAGAACAGTCATCACATAGTTAATTAGCAGCACCACTGTCACACAGATGTGTCTGTAGAGAAGGAGGAGGTGAAGCGCTGCCCTGCCAGCTCTCCTCTCCTCCGCTCTCTCCCATCCCTCTTTCCTGTCTTTGTCCCAAACAGGTAAATCAACAGCTCAAGCCAAAATTACAACTACTGTCAACACCCCTCTCTCTCTCTCTCTCTCTCTCTGTGTATCTATCTATCTCTCCCTCTCTCTATTTCTCTCTCTCTATCTGTGTTTCTATCTATCTATGTATCTATCTATCTATCTCTCTCTCTCTCTCTCTGTGTCTCTATATCTCTATGTATCTATCTATCGATCTCTCTCTCTCTCTCTGAGGTGAAGGGTGTGCTGGAGGGTGTGCTGGCTGTTTGGCTATTTTCTATACTTTTGTACTTTCTCTTAATCTTTTTTCACTGGTGTTAATTGTATATAACTTGTTTCACGTTGGTGCTGTCTGGGGTTTGTATATAGGTGTGTGGGGTGAACGTTTGGGGGGGATTTTTGTGGGTTTTTGTTTGTCTTTGAGACGCCAATATGGCGTCTCAGTCTGACAGGGAGACTTTGTCTCTCCGTCATGGAGTAAGGTGTGTACCGGAGTCTGGAGCGTCTGTAGAGGACGTGCTTATTGCGATCTCAGAGCCGGTAGGAGGTGGAAATATAGATTCTGCCTCACGTATGAATAAAGCAGTTGTGGTTTTTTTGAAAAAGGCCAGTTTAGTGGCAAATTTAATTGCAAGTGGTTTGTGGGTGAAGGATATGTTTGTGCAGGTAACGCCGGTAGTGGCGCCTGCAACTAAAGTTACTATTTCTAATGTTCCGCCGTTTATCAAGAATGAGGTTATTCAAGCCGAACTTGCACGCTTTGGCAAGTTCAATGAAAATGATTCCGCTAGGAAGTAAGATTCCCGAGTTAAAACACGTCCTCTCGTTTAGAAGACAGATATTTATGTTTTTGAATTCTGCAACGAAAACGTTGGACATGTCATTCCGGGTAAGGCATGGGGAAGGTTCTCATGTTGTTTTTGCTAGTACCGAGAGTTTTCGGTGTTTTGACTGTGGGGATATCGGGCACATGAGGCGGGCCTGTCCGCATAAAGCAAAGGATAGTAGCGGGGACGGAGGAAATAAATATTTACCGAGCGAAAGTGTTAATGAAAGTGCTGCCGGAGGAGTGGATGTGGAGGCAGCTTTGGGATCTCATGACAGGGCTGGTAGGGTGGAAAAAACAAGTGAGCCGGGTGGAGATGAGGAGGTTGGTACACAGTCTTTGGTAAAGGGAACGGAGCTAGATGAGCCTCAAGAAGGGACCAGCTCATCTTTTACCTCGCAGCCCCGATCGACGGATTGTTTGGGCAGGTCAGAGGACAGGGCAGAGGCGGGTGAAGATGTGGTCGGGGAATCTGGGCAGTTTGGCGAGCGGGTGCTTGGGGGTGCGGGTGACTTGGCAGGCTCAGCGAGTGCTCCGGAGTGTGGCCAGTGAAGTTGCCAGGCCGGCCTCCGAGTGGTAATGAGGGGGAAGATGCGCTTGTGGAAGAGGTGGAGATGCAGGATGTGAGATCCGAGTCGTACGGGGGTACTAGTAGTCTGCAGGAGGAGGAGAGAGAGCTCTCTGATTCCTCTGTTGTGTCTGATATGAATACGGGTCAAGCGAGTGATGGTAACCTTTACAACTTCAACAAAATTAGTGATTTTCTTGATGCAGCGAAAGGAAAACGGTTAAAGTTTTAAATTTCTTCCCTGATGGAGAAAAGTTACAAGATGCAAGACATTACATGAAAACGTTATGCGTAGATACATTGTCTGCGCAGAAGAGGTTTCGTCTGAAAAAGCCATGTACTGGTGTTTGTAAATGTTTGTCGTCATTAAAGAGTTGAATGGAATTAATGGGTTTGTTATGTTTACAGGTTTTTCAGTGTTACCTTCATCTGTTCTTTTTATTTTTTTAATGGAGGTATTAGTTGTGGGCTCCCTTAATCTAAATGGTGCCAGAGATGGGGTGAAGAGGGTCTCGCGTTTTGAGGTCGCGAAGCAAAAGAAATTAAATGTAATTTTCTAGCAGGAAACTCAAAGTGATGTGAGTAATGAAACGGACTGGAAAGTTGGGTGGGACGGAGGGTGTTTTATGAGCCATGGGTCGAATATTAGCGCGGGTGTTGCAATTTTATGTTCACCCAATTTAGAGGCTGGGGTACTGCGGAGTGAGGAGGTGGTGAAGGGTTGTTTGTTGATTGTGAAAATTAACGTAAGGGGAGTGACGTACGTGTTCTTGAATGTATATGCGCCAAATACTGGATCTGAAAGAGAACAATTTTTTAATATATTACATCAGGAACTAGAGAAGTTTTCTGAATCAGATGTTGTTGTTCTAGGGGGTGATTGGAATTGTACTCTAGACTTTACTGTTGATAGAAATGGGGCAGAACCCCATTTGAAATCGGCAGAGGTCCTGTTACATCTAATAAAAAATGGAAATCTGTGTGATGTATGGAGGGAACAGCATCTGGCTGTAAGACAGTATACATGGGTAAAGTGCTCAAATGGAAATGTTTGTGCAGCCAGGTTGGACAGATTTTATATTTCCAATGGTTTTAGAAACCGAGTTTTTAAATCTAGTATCTTTCCTGTAGGTTTTACGGATCATCATTTAATTACTGTGGCAGTGTTGCTGCAAGAAGTGGGTAGAAGCAGGACCTATTGGAAATTTAATGCTAAACTGCTGCAAGATAAGGCTTTCTGTGAAAAATTTGGAATTTTTTGGGGGCTGTGGAAAGGGGAAGAAAGTAATTTTGTCTGTCGTAGGCAGTGGTGGGAAGTTGGAAAGGCACAAATTAGGGCTTCTGCTGAGATTATTCAGCATACAGCTCAGGAGCAATTAAAAGGGCCTTCATCAGTCTTGAAAAGGAAATTTTCAATATTGAGAGTGATATGGTTGAAAACAAAAAATGGGTCTGCAGTGTGTTTTAAAGGAAAAGATAAAAAGTCCGGGAAATATTTTAAATGAGAGAGCAGAGGGTGCACTTGTAAGGTCCAGATGTGTCACACTCAGTGACATGGATGCTCCGAGCACTTTTTTCTTTAACCTGTAGAAAAAGATTGTGACCACAAACGAAATGCGCTGGATTAGGCTTCCTAGTGGGAGGGTGTCCACTGACCCTGGGGAAATTCGGGAGGCAGCAGCACAGTTTTACACAGAGCTTTTTAAAGCTGGGAGTGTTGATGGGCGGCAGATCTCTCTTCTCCACAGGGGTTTACCACAGCTTATCCCAGAAGACAGGGCAGCGTTAGACACTGCTCTTACCTTACAGGAACTCACGGAGGCCCTGGGACACATGGCACCCGGTCGGGCTCCAGGCATTGATGGGCTGCCTGCAGAGTTTTATAAGAGGTTCTGGGGTGTTATGGGTGAAGACTTTTATGAAGTGTTAATGGATTGTGAGACTCAGGGAGAGCTCCCTCAAACCTATCGTAGGGCAGAACTCAGCCTGCTGCCAAAAAAAGGAGACCTTTGTCTACTCAAGAATTGGCGTCCTGTAGCACTTCTTAGTACTGATTTTAAAATACTCTCAAACGCAATAGCAAACAGAATTAAGGCTGTTAAAGCAACGCTGGTGCATAAAGACCAGTCCTATTGCATCCCTGGCCGTACAATCAGGGATAATCTGTTTTTAATCAGAGATATTATGGACTTGACTGATATGTTCAATCTAAATTTTGGTCTATTGGCAATAGACTAAGAAAAAGCATTTGATCGAGTTGATCATAGATACCTCCTGAAGACCCTTAAGGCTTTTGGGTTGGGGAGGGTCTGGTCTCATGGGTGGGCCTCATGTACTCAGGTGTGTCCTGTATGGTTAAGGCAACAGGGGGGTCAGTGAGCTGGTGAGTGTGTGTGTCTCATGTACTCAGGTGTGTCCTGTACGGTGAGGGCAGCAGGGGGGTCAGTGAGTCGGTGAGTGTGTGTGTCTCATGTACACTGGTGTGTCCTGTATGCTGAGGGCAGCAGGGGGGGTCAGTGAGCCGGTGAGTGTGTGTGTCTCATGTACACTGGTGTGTCCTGTATGGTGAAGGCAGCAGGGGGGTCAGTGAGCCGGTCAGTGGGCACAGGAGTCAGACAGGGGTGCCCGTTATCTGGGGTTCTGTACACTTTGACCATAGAGCCGCTGTTGCGTCAGCTGCGGAAAAGGGTGGGAGGGCTGAAGGTACCAGGCTCATCATAAGACACAAAAACAATCAAGGTTTCAGCGTATGCTGATGATGTCACTGTGTTTCTGTCAAGAAATCAGGATTTTAATGCACTAGAAGGGTGCATTCAGAGTTACGAGCAGGCCTCCTCTGCTAAGGTTAATTGGGATAAGAGTGAAGCGCTGCTCTGTGGGCGATGGCAGGACAGGGCTCCTCCTCTGCTGCCTGGAGACTTAGTCTGGAAGAGGGAGGGTCTGAAGGTTCTGGGGGTGTATCTGGGCACAAGACAGTACATGATGAAGAACTGGGAGGGTGCACTGGACAAAGCATGCGCTGGGATGTCTGGGTGGAAATGGCTTCTCTCTCAGGTGTCCTATAGGGGGAGGGTGCTGATCCTTAACAATTTGATTGCGTCTACCCTTTGGCATAAATTTGCTGTTCTAACACCACCTAGGGAGTTTTTATTGAAATTGCAAAAGATGCTCGTTAATTTCTTCTGGTCGGAGCAGCACTGGCTCAGGGCAGCGGTGCTGTATTTACCCCAGCAGGAAGGAGGGCAGGGACTCATTGACTTGGAAAGTCGCATCACAGCTTTCCGCCTACAAGCGGCTCAGAAACTCCTGTATCACGATGATGTGAACTGGAGGGAAACGGCCTGTGCGCTGCTCAGGAGGGCAGGTGACTGGGGCCTGGATTGGCACCTGTTTTTAATGGACCTAAAAGGAATGAGCATTACAGGCTTGTCGGACTTTTTTACGGCTCTATGCTGAGGGCCTGGACCGGAACTTTTGTCGTTCAAAGAGAGCCCTCTGGGGACTGGAGTAGCCACTTTTACAAACCCTCTGCTGAAGCTGGTACCACAGGTGATGGCTGGTCTAAGGGGCCCATTCATGAGGGCTGGCATGACCAAGCTGGGACACCTTTGGTGCTTGGAGGAGAGTCACTGGAGAGACGCAGGGGCTGTAGCGGCGCAGCTGGGAGTGCGCTCTGTGCGACTGGTGGAGCGGGTCCTGAGCGGTGTTAAGGCGGCTGTGGGCGCTGCGCTCTGTGCGGCTGGTGGAGCGGGTCCTGAGTGGTGTTAAGGCGGCTGTGGGCGGTGCGCTCTGTGCGGCTGGTGGAGCGGGTCCTGAGCGGTGTTAAGGCGGCTGTGGGCGGTGCGCTCTGTGCGGCTGGTGGAGCGGGTCCTGAGCGGTGTTAAGGTGGCTGTGGGGGTGCGCTCTGTGCGGCTGGTGGAGCGGGTCCTGGGCGGTGTTAAGGCGGCTGTGGGCAGTGCGCTCTGTGCGGCTGGTGGAGCGGGTCCTGAGCGGTGTTAAGGCGGCTGTGGGCGGTGCGTTCTGTGCGGCTGGTGGAGCGGGTCCTGAGCGGTGTTAAGGTGGCTGTGGGCGGTGCGCTCTGTGCGGCTGGTGGAGCGGGTCCTGAGCGGTGTTAAGGCGGCTGTGGGTGGTGCGCTCTGTGCGGCTGGTGGAGCGGGTCCTGGGCGGTGTTAAGGCGGCTGTGGGCGGTGCGCTCTGTGCGGCTGGTGGAGCGGGTCCTGAGCGGTGTTAAGGCGGCTGTGGGCGGTGCGCTCTCTGCGGCTGGTGGAGCGGGTCCTGAGCGGTGTTAAGGTGGCTGTGGGGGTGCGCTCTGTGCGGCTGGTGGAGCGGGTCCTGAGCGGTGTTAAGGTGGCTGTGGGCGGTGCGCTCTGTGCGGCTGGTGGAGCGGGTCCTGAGCGGTGTTAAGGCGGCTGTGGACGCTGGCCTTGTCTTGAGGTTCACAGGGACCTCTCCTTTCCCTCCAGTCAGTGTGCAGGTGGCACTGGGGGACTGGCAGGAGGACCAAGGAGGGATTTTAACTTTTAAAACACCTACACTAGGTGCGTTTGAGGAAAATGGAAAGAGGGCTCTTTATGTGGCGAGTGTTAAGGTTCGGCACCTTCCCTCCCTTGTGAGGGCGGGTGTTTGGCAGGGTTTGGGTTTTAATTTTTTCCCCTCTGTGAGGAACTGGAGGCTGCTGTATAAAGCTCCTCTGCCTAAGCGGTCTGGAGACCGACAGTGGAGGCTTATACATGGGGCCATAGCCACTAACAAACACCTGGCGCACTTTGACCCTGCGCATGGGGAGGCCTGTGTTTTCTGTGGAGAGGGGAATCTGTCGCTCATCTGTTTCTGCACTGTAACCGGCTGGGTCGGGTTTTCCCTCTGTTGAGGGATCTTTGCGAGAGGCTTGGGGTGGTTTGGGACTCAGAGAATTTTATCCTGGGGCCAGGTTATGATGTAAAAAACAAATATAGACTTACTCTGGTTAATTTTTTATTTGGGCAGCAAAGATTGCAATCTGGCTGAGCAGGAGAAACAGGATGCGGGAGGGCGGGTCACTGAGCCATTGCTGGTTTTTAGAGGGATGATTTTAGAACGTCTTCATATTGAATACATGTATTTTAGTTTAACAAATAATGTTAACTTGTTTAGAAAAGTTTGGTGCATTGATGATGCTGTCTGTTCCATTGATAATGAAGGGGGTTATAAAATGTGTTTTTAGGAATTAGTACTTCGTGAATAGATTGGAAGGTCTGGTTTTATCTGTTCTGATGTTCTGTTCTTATTTTTACCTTTATTGTCTGTTTTAGCAGTTTTTATTTTTAGCAGTTTTGCATCTGCTTATGTTCTGTTGTTTTTGTTTTTTCCTTTTTTTTATCCTGTTTTTAGCTTGGTTTAAAACAAAAAAAAATTCTCTTTGCCAACTTTGATGTTTTACTTATGATGCATTCTGTTATTTACTGCTAAACCAAATTGGTTCAATAAATAGGACTTTAAAATCAAAAAATCTCTCTCTATCTGTGTATCTATATCTCTCTCTCTCTCTCCCCTCCCTCCGCTCTGACGCTGTCCCTTCTGCAAACACAAGTTCAAACCAGGCCCCAAACCCGAGGCATCAGGGAGAGGCATGTGGGCACTGGTGAGTGCTGATGCCACGTGTAGCTGAGAGTATGTGCAAGAATTTCATGTGTGTATTTCTTTGAGAATGGAGGAATATCTGAGTTTGAGATAAGCGTTTGAGTTTAGTCACATGGTTATGAATTTTTTATGTGTTTAAGCGTGAAGCTGGGCGTGTGTTTTTCATCTGTGCGTTTGCGTGTGGTGGCATGTGTTCCAATGAATGTATATTCGAGTAGAGTAGTGTACGTGTTTTTAAAGGTGTCTCTGGGTGTAAATGTGTGTGTGAGAGCATGGTACATTAGATTGTTTGTGTCTGTGTATGTGCACACATGTGTTTGTGAGTGTGTGTGCGTGCACGCGCATACGTGCAGATGTATCTATGCCCTCAGATTATCTGCTGAGAAACTGCCCCAGGGCCTCCTTCTCTCTCTCTCTCTCTCTCTCTCTCTCTCTCTCTCTCTCTCTCTCTCTCTCTGTCATTTGCACACACATACACACACACACACACACACACACCCCTCTCTCTCTCCTGAAAATAAGTGAACCATGATCTGTGGAGAGGGACGGAGGGTGAGGGTGGGTTACTGACATGTGAAAGGCTGACTAGGTGTCTCAGAGATCTCAGCCATGGGGGGGTAAAGATTTCTCACAACATTCCTCCCTCTCTCTCTCTGTCAAGCACATATATGTGCATGAACACGCATACACACACACACACACACACACCTATCCTCTCTCTTCATCTTCCCCTTCAGTTCTCTCGCACTGCAGATCACCGCAGGACAAATTCATCCGTCATTCCAACACTGAATAGTCTGTGCTGAGCAGCTCTGAATGAGCAACAAACAGAAAATGACCTGCATGAATTTGTAAGACTAAGAGAAAATCCTATAAACCTCTGCTACAGAGAGAGGACCCTATAACCCTCTGTCCCAGAGAGAGGACCCAATAACCCTCTGTCCCAGAGAGAGGACCCAATAACCCTCTGTCCCAGAGAGAGGACCCTATAAACCTCTGTCCCAGCGAGAGGACCCTATAACCCTCTGCTACAGAGAGAGGACCCTATAACCCTCTGTCCCAGAGAGAGGACCCTATAACCCTCTGCTACAGAGAGAGGACCCTATAACCCTCTGTCCCAGAGAGAGGACCCTATAACCCTCTGTCCCAGAGAGAGGACCCAATAACCCTCTGCTACAGAGAAAGGACACAATAACCCTCTGTCCAAGCGAGAGGACCCAATAACCCTCTGTCCCAGAGAGAGGACCCAATAACCCTCTGCTACAGAGAAAGGACACAATAACCCTCTGTCCAAGCGAGAGGACCCAATAACCCTCTGTCCCAGAGAGAGGGCCCAATAACCCTCTGTCCCAGAGAGAGGACCCAATAACCCTCTGTCCCAGAGAGAGGACCCTATAACCCTCTGTCCCAGAGAGAGGACCCAATAACCCTCTGCTACAGAGAAAGGACACAATAACCCTCTGTCCAAGAGAGAGGACCCTATAACCCTCTGTCCCAGAGAGAGGGCCCAATAACCCTCTGTCCCAGAGAGAGGACCCAATAACCCTCTGTCCCAGAGAGAGGACCCTATAACCCTCTGTCCCAGAGAGAGGACCCTATAACCCTCTGCTACAGAGAGAGGACCCTATAACCCTCTGTCCCAGAGAGAGGACCCTATAACCCTCTGTCCCAGAGAGAGGACCCAATAACCCTCTGCTACAGAGAAAGGACACAATAACCCTCTGTCCAAGAGAGAGGACCCAATAACTCTCTGCTACAGAGAGAGGACACAATAACCCTCTGTCCCAGAGAGAGGACCCAATAACCCTCTGCTACGGAGAGAGGACACAATAACCCTCTGTCCCAGAGAGAGGACCCAATAACCCTCTGTCCAAGAGAGAGGACCCAATAACCCTCTGTCCCAGAGAGAGGACCCAATAACCCTCTGTCCCAGAGAGAGGACCCTATAACCCTCTGTCCCAGAGAGAGGACCCAATAACCCTCTGTCCCAGAGAGAGGACCCAATAACCCTCTGTCCCAGAGAGAGGACCCAATAACCCTCTGCTACAGAGAGAGGACCCTATAACCCTCTGCTACAGAGAGAGGACCCAATAACCCTCTGTCCTAGAGAGAGGACCCAATAACCCTCTGTCCCAGAGAGGACCCAATAACCCTCTGTCCCAGAGAGGACCCTATAACCCTCTGCTACAGAGAGAGACTGTAGGTGGGATCGCCGGCAGGACGACAGCCCCGTAGCACCGGTTACACTCCCTGCAGCTCACTCCTCCCTATAGTGCTTCAGCAGATTTACGACCCTCACACATAAAAGCTCAGTACCATCATAAATCTCACATAAACATCTGAGATTGCAAGATAAATGTAGTCACATTCTTGTCTTTAAATGCCATTAGAAATTTAGAGCAGTAGTCAATCAATTTCTGACATGAAATAGGAAATACCTGTTGGTGGAGCACTGAGAACTTTTCATATGAGTACATGTCAGTGACAGTGGCTGACGTAACATTAGAGGAGGCTCACAAAATCCCTCTTAACAATGATTATTCTTGAGCTGCAGTCAATCACTTTCCCCGATTAATAATGTGTTCACTGAAAAACACTCAACGCTGTCAAGTCTGGCCAGTTCTCAACCTTATGGTAAAACAAGGAGTCAAACTCCTCTGGTTTGAAGTGCTCCTTTCAAAAATAACTTACTCAGTCAGCTGGAGTGCTTGCGGTACAAACTGGCAACAGTGGGAGCTTAAACCATCCCGTAGAAATAATGTGATTCATCACAACCTGTTTTCAATCATTCATTTAAACTACATCACAAAAACTCTGAAAACTCCCAACATTATCAGGTGTGGTCAGTTTTCATTAATGACACATCATTAAAACGTCAGTTTTCGTGGCATATTTACGTTCCTCTGCTGTAGTCAGGAAATATTCAATCAACGCATATGAAAGAGATTTTCATGCAGAATTGAAGTCCTTGGAGGTTTATCAGTGTCACCTGCGTTACGGTGGATTTTACCTCTCATAAATGGAAACCAATTATGACTCTGGACTTCTCACACTTTTGTTTACTCTGGGGTTGGAAGCAATGCCTGTGTTTCATTATCGTTTAAATTGTTTAAATGAAATAAGATCATTGGAAACAATGGAATTGTATGAAGACCTTTCAAATGATCTTATTTCATTTAAACAATTTAAAGGTCCTCTATTATCCCACCAAGTGCACAGCTAATTTGCCATTATGACCCGGTTCAAAGTTTCCCCTACCTGACATCACAGGGGGGAGTGACCACCCAGAATAATGAGATCGGATTGACGGCTTGGCTGAAGGGGATCAGTTCTTCTTGCGTCCGGTCGGTTATTTCCCCATGTGATGTCAAGAGGGAAGAGATTTTGAAATGGCTTGTAATAACTAATTAGCTGTGCACCTGGTGACATAATAGGGGACCTTTAAATGATCATAAAACACATGCATTGCTTCCAACCCTTGAATAAAGAAAAGCGTGAAAAGTCCAGAGTCATAATCGGTTTCCAATTACTAGAGGTCAAATCCACCGTAACGCAGGTGAAACTGATAAACCTCCATGCAGAGGGACTTCAATTCCGCATGAGAATCTCTTACACATGCGCTGATTGAATAATTGCTGACTACAGCAAGGGAATGTAAATATGCCACTAAAACTCAAGCCGAATACGTGAGAGTTGACAGGTATGTGTTATTAATAAAAACTGACCACACCTGATAATGTTGAGAGTATTCGGAGTTTCTGTGATGGTAATTTAAATGAATGATTGAAAACAGGTTGTGACCATCATTATTTTTAAGGGATGGGTTTGAGTCTCCCCAATCGCCAGTTCACCAGCCGCCACTGACGCATTGACTTTCTATAATCATTCTGTTGTTTATTAGCAAGCTAATAAATGGTTTGAGGTTTTTTTTTTAGCTCACCCACGACTGTGACTGAGAATGAGAGATTTTACGCTGAGACCCAGAAGTGACCGTGATTGGCCAGGAACCATGACTGAGACTGAAGCCCAGATCTGACCGCGACAGAGACTCTGACCTTGAGCAGCTCGCAGCCAGAAGAACAGGACATTCCCCAAACCTCAAACACAGCTGGCCGCGGGTGTGTTCATGAGCGAGTTTGATGACAGCACACCTGTGACACTTTGCAGACCCACAGCAGAGTACAGGGTCTCGATCCAAAGACCAGACTCCAGCTCACAAACTGAGGACAGACCTCCTGACTGCCTGTAGTGTAACACACTGACAGCTCCGCACCAACAGCTACTCACATTAGAAGCTTATTTACACTGCTTAACACACACACACACACACACACACTTCCAACAAATTAAACATTTCTTTGTGCATCATCATCATATTTATTTGTGCAGCTCTATGCATGGATTTCCTCAAACTTATGGGTCTGTAACATCAGCTGCTCTCTTCCCTTCAGTCTCTCCATCCCTCCATGAGGATATTATTGGCAGAACATAAGCTTGTGTGCATCACAGAACAATCAGGCTCACATCAGATTCACATATCAATCGCTCACACGCTAAGCAATATCAGCATGACAATAAAACTCATCACCTGAATGGAAATAACTAATATATGATAAATGCAAATCTTTCTTTAAGTTTATAAATGTCAACCGCAATTTCAAAGCTCCTGAGCTCCATACTCAACACATTTTATATTTACATTTTAAGGGGGACATTTAAAAGGAGATTTGAAATTCCCTCTCAGATCTGAGAACACTTGGCCCCTCCAGGCCCTTAAACTGAGTTCCATCTCAGAGCACCGACCTGAAGCCTCCTTATACAGGCAGATTTGCTCAAGTCAGTGTTTGTTCACGATTGTTGTCTGTGTTTTTAAGTTGCTTTGAGATTCATTGTGAATGAATATCAAACCATTTTTCTTTAACGTTTACAAGAGGACAAGCTTTCACAGAACAGCTGGCGACTGAGTGTTGGCAACCGCAGGCACACAGTTGGCTATTGTTTTGTTGGCAGTTGGTTGCTTGATGCTGGTAACTGGAAATTTCAGGCGAAGGTTTGTTATCCGTGGTGGGGGGTTGGTCATAGAAGCTCGGCAGTCAGCTACCACAGAGATTTATCGCCTCCTAGGGTTGGTTATCACGAATAGGGTTTTGGCTGTCGTAAATTGGCAGTTCGTAATCACAGTAATTGCCAACTGGGGATTGGTAATTACATGTAGGGCACCATTTATCACAGATAGATTTTTATAGGGTAACCTTAGCCAACTTATCCTGAGAAAATACTCATCCAAGTAACACAATCCTTCTTCCCCATGGCCCAGATTTGGGTCATAACTTTTACGCAAAAGGAAAGTAAGAGAAGTTTAAGACATCATGAAGAAAACATCAAATGTAATAAAAGGTTTACTTACACAATGCTGCCATCTCTTTGGGAAGGTCTGCCCCAAATCTGCCGAACATGTTGCCATTGGGCATGAGGTCGAAGGAGGAGTGGCTTCGGACGGATTTGAAAGGGAATGGGTAGACTGCAGAAGGGAAGCCCGTCATGTGACCCACCTGCCGTTCCCTATTGGCTGCCATCCCACTGTGAGCACCCACAGGGGGTGGTGCCTGACGCTGTGAGTAGTGGGGGTCCGCTGTGAACAAAACAAGAGAATTCAGCCTCAGAGATCTCCATATCCATATTCAAAATCAGGGTGTATATTGGCTATAGCGCTACAGGGTTTCAAATTGGGAAGGGTCTGCCGGGAAAGGGAAATAAAATAAATAGCTTTGTTCATTGCTCAAGCGCCTCCTGTTGGCCAGACAGACGTTTGTCAGGAAGACTCTAAGCCTGGTCATGTCCAGGTTTCCTCCGCCCTCATTCTGAACTTGCGAAGATTCAACCAATGAGTGTATAAGAAGCAGTGGCTGACGGGCACATGCTTTGGAGGAGAGCCGTGAACTGTCTTCACTCTCCTGAGTTGGCAGCAAGGGGTCGCATACGAGCAAGCTTTGTGCATAGTTCACCAGTTGGGCATTCCAGATTCTGGTGGGATTGGAGATGCCAAATTAAAAAAAAAAAAAAAAAAATCAGGGTACATTCCCGATATTTGTTGGAAGTACATTTTTCATGTTTTGGTGTATTTTTCGCACTCATGAAGAAATTAAGCTGCTTCTCCATCTCTCGCGGGGTGTGAGGTCAGCCCATCCTCTCTGGGTAGCCAGGTTTGCCGGTGTCTGCCCGACTCAATGGCCAGCTTGTGATCAGAGTCTATATTTTGTCAATGTTTTTCTTGTTTTTATGTGTATAGTCAGGTTGTCAGGTTGTCTACAGCAGTGTGCTGTACTCTCTTTTTAAGACCTGACAGCATTCTAATTTGTTTTGCGTTTAAGTTTGGGTTTCGCAGTCGCTGAAGTAACTATAGTCCCTGGGTGAGGTCTGGCTGCAACTATCAATTCATGGTTGTCACCTTCCCTGCAGCCGCCGCGTCACTGCAAATGTGGAGGTTCTACGGACCACAAATCTGAGCCGATTCCTTTGATATTTAGTGTGAGCAGAGTTTATGCTAAGGTCGCGACACCTATCAATTTTGGTTGCCATGGCAACAGAATCGGCCAGAAAAAAAAGTGCAATTTTGTGCTAAAAACTGGTGACTGGACTGTCTAGCTTTCTATAATTTGGTTGACTGTGATTATTCGTGTTCTGTTAGGCTGCTCTTTGTTAGAGCTCGTTTACATCCTCATCTTCCACACGTTTCCTTCATCTTCTTCTTTGCTTTTTTCCTTGCTCCACCTATCAGAAAGGCTGCAAAGGGAGAGAGGAAGGGAAGACTGTACAACCCAGGGAATGCGAGCTGGAGAATGATGCTGTCCTCGCTCCTCTAAACCTCATTCAGTGAGAGGCGTGCTTTAGGTGCGGTACGCGCATGGAAGGTTGGGGGAGGTAGATCCAACAGTCGATCATTTATTGGTCATGCATTCCAAAAAAATACTCCCACTATGAATGGCCCTGTGTACCGAACACAAGAAACCATCCGGAAACTCGTGGCTCATGTTTATTAACTAATGAGTTGATAAACATGAGCCACAAGTTTCCGGATGGTTTCTTCTGTTCGGTACACAGGGCCATTAGGCTGATTAGGATCTTCTTTACAATGATGGATCTTAATTGATATCCAGGTCCAGGGCTTGGAAGGAGGAAATTAAATAGAAAATATGCTCTTTCTCTCTCCATCTCTCCACATTCAAATGAGCTTAACTGACAGGACAGACATTCACTGTCAAGCACTGTCACAGCATAAAAAATTCAAGCAGTGCAGGCGCAACATAAAGCATACGCCAGCACTTATTTGCATCGGCCATTTCTGCAGGTAGCATGCGATACCCGTGACATGTATAATGTGGTTGCAGCTATAGACAGCATAAAAAGAAGGACACAGCGCCTGGTCTGAAAAGTGAGGCCAATGCAGAAATCTTTAAAACTTGCATTCTATCTAATGGCCAGCAGATGGTGACGTCGGTGGCTGCAGGGCAATGTTTAATGCTATTAAAGTCTATTAGAAATTGACCCAACTTTCCCACCTGATTTATTATTTCAATGATGATTTTGCACGATTTTATGGTATCTATCGCAAATTTTTAAGTCTGCTTCGATAGTTAATGATGATCATTTTTGTAAATTATGGTCGCAAATAAACTAGAATAAAGGATTAAGACAGAATATGCGTTAGGGGCGTGGCTATACTCTGGTGCTCGTCAGATACGGTCAAATCCACCTGTGGATCCACCCTTCGCGCCTCCCTGGATCCTCAATTCTTGCTCTCGTCCAATAGGAATCACATCCAGTTTCAAAAAGGCAAAATGGCACTGATAAAATTGTCAAAATCGAGGCTTCCTAAATGGTCAGCTGAGACCAATGGGTGACGCCACGGTTGCATCAACCATCTTTTTATACAGTCTATGGGTGCAATACAATAACCTGGAGTAATAATTAATAACAGAAAATACTACAAAACATACTCTTTCTACCCCTCTTGGGTTTCCAGAATTCCTTAATGAGCAGTGGAGGGGTTCGTCAGCTTCTGGAGGATAATGTGACTAGATGCCAACCAATCAAATTTGGCAGAGGCCACACAGAGCCTGTGGGGGAGGCCGCGGAGAGACAGGGCCTGAAATAACACAGCATGTAAGGATAACAGATTGCTCCGCAGCCTCTGAAGCTTCAAGCAGTTTTGTTAACACGTAGCTGTCGCATCTGCTCCATCGATAAATGAGCAATTAACTGCTGCGTTAATGTTATTAACGCTGCCGGTCAAATGCTTCTGCCTGCCCAAGCTAACCTGGCCTGAACCGCACAGCCTTTCTCTTTTACTTTTCTTTTTCATTTGTGTTCATTTGGTTTCTCTCCTCAGCCAAAGACTGGCAGAAAGAGAAGCGAGGGCCCCTCGATGCGTTCGAGAGAAGCAAGGGCCCCCTGATGCGTTCGAGAAAAATGAGGGCCCCCCGATGCATTCCAGAAAAAGGTGGGCCCCCCAATGCATTCGAGAAAAGCAAGGGCCCCTTGATGCGTTCGAGAGAAGCGAGGGCCCCTTGACGCGTTCGAGAAAAGGGAAGGCCCCTCGATGCGATCAAGAGAAGCGAGGGCCCTTTGATGCGTTCGAGAGAAGCGAGGGCCCCTCAATGCATTCGAGAGAAATGAGGGCCCCTCGATGCCTCGAGAGAAGCGAGGGCCCCTCGATGTGTTCAAGAGAAGCGAGGGCCCCCTATGCCTTCAAGAGAAGCGAAGGCCACTCGATGCGTTCGAGAGAAGCGAAGGCCCCCCGATAACATGAGGAGAATTACAGAACAGACGTAAGAAAAATGACAGTACAGACATAAGGAGAATGACAGTGCAGACATGAGGACAATGACAGTACAGACATAAAGAGAATGACAGTACAGACATGAGGAGTATGACAGTACAGACATGCGGACAATGACAGTGCAGAAATGAGAAGAATGACAGAACAGACGTAAGAAAAATGACAGTACAGACATGAGGACAACGACAGTACAGACATAAGGAGAATGACAGTACAGACATGAGGAAAATGACAATGCAGACATGAAGAGAATGACAGTACAGACGAAAAGAGAATAACAGTACAAATGTAAGGAGAATGACAGTACAGACATAAGGAAAATGACAGCATAGACGTAAAGAGAATAACAGTGCAGATATGAGGAAAATGACAGAACAGATGTGAGGAGAATGACAGTATAGGCGTAAGAAGAATGCCAGTACAGACATGAGGAGAATGACAGTACAGACATGAGATGACAGTACAAACATAAGAAGAGTGACAGTAGACACATGAGGAGATGACAGTACAGACATGAGGAGAATAACAGTACAAGCAAAAGAAGAATGCCAGTACAGACATGAGGAGAATGACAGTACAGACATAAGATGACAGTACAAACATAAAGAGAGTGACAGTACAGACATGAGGACAACGACAGTGCAGACGTGAGGAGAATAACAGTACAGATGTGAGGAGAATGACAATACAGACGTAAAAAGAATGCCAGTATAGACATGAGGAGAATGACAGTACAGACGTAAGAGGAATGACAGTACAGACATAAGGAAAATCACAGTACAAATGTGAGGAGAATAACAGTACAGACATGAGGAGAATTACAGTACAGACGTGAAGAGAATAACAGTACAGACGTGAGTAGAATAACAGTACAGACATGAGGAGAATTACACAACAGACGTGAGGAGAATAACAGTACAGACGTGAGGAGAATAACAGTACAGACATGAGGAGAATTACAGTACAGACGTGAGGAGAATAACAGTACAGACGTGAGGAGAATAACAGTACAGACGTGCGGAGAATTACAGTACAAACGTGAGGAGAATAGCAGTACAGACGTGAGGAGAATAGCAGTACAGACGTGAGGAGAATAACAGTACAGACGTGAGGAGAATAACAGTACAGACATGAGGAGAATAACAGTACAGTGACACTGAAAAACAGATGCAGCAGCAGAGCGAGCTGCAGCAGGCAACCACTGAGGCTAGAGGCCTAGAAAGAAAACAGCATAAAAAAGAAAGGGAGAAGAATAAAGTGAGATAAGAGAAGAAGCAAAGAAGGAGAGAGGGCGGAGGAGAGAGAGAACTATACATGAGACTGTCTTATCAAGTGCTTCACTCATGAAATGAGATACTGACCCTCATTTTTGCACTCAAGTAAAAGTAAGTGTTGGAGGCAAAACAAATCTCACCTGGCGCTGCTTATTTTAGTGCTTTTGATACTGACTCAATTTTACAAATGTGACCTCACCTGTTTTCAACTTATATCCTTCTGAAAATCCGCAACCTTGAGCTTGACCTTTCCAGATCGCTGAACGTCAAAGGTCATGGTACCTAATATAAGCCCATATGGGACCTCCTACATGTTGGTCATAGTAAATATCTGTCAACCATGAACTGCTTTAAAGTCACAGCCCTCTGAAATTCTGTGACTTCAAGTTTGAGCAGTCCTGGCCACTCAAAGTCATGGTGTCAAATAAGAGCCCTTACAGGAGTCCCTGTTTGCTCATAAAAGTAAACATCAGTCTATCTGCGACCATTTTTGGGTTATAATGGAAAAAATATTACTTTCACCGATGACTTTGACCCCCCTGAAATTTAACCCCCAACCGCGACCCCATCATGCAGCATATGATTGGAAGCAAAATTATGAAAATTTTGATTTTAGACGCTAGATTTTTAACACACACAAACAGACAAACAAACCAAACTGACTACAATACATCGTCTCGTTAACTCAGTTGTGGGCGAGGTAAATATTATCTTATTTCAAGCTACCTCGTGCTCGATATATTAACCCATCTTACCCCATTGGAAAGTCCTAAAATGACTGCAATGATCTGAACCCAGAGGCCGAATGTTATTGAACAAAAAGACTCAGAATATGAGACAAATTATACAATAAAAATATAGGTTGTTTTGATTATTTCTGCGTTTAGCAGTGAAGTGGAGAGCTGAGAGAGACAGAGAGAGCGTTCTAGTCCCAGGCTGCACACTTTTTCCGAGACGCCATATGACTTAAATCAGCAGAGCCTCGGACACAGACGCCCTCTGTTCCGCTGCCAGACTCACTCCTGGCCCACCCTCGGCCCAGGGGCCTGGACACGAGTTTGAAGGCCTGAAGAAGCCCCGCCCTCCTCTGCCCAGCGCTCATATCCCCCACCCCCCACTCCCCACCCCACCCTGTCCGACAGCTGAGGGTCAGACGTGCTACATGCCACAGGGAAGCAGCTTGCCGCAGGAAACCAGCCATAATCACGCAGTCATACACACGCAGTAATGCACATGCGGTCATAGACACACAGTAATGCACATGCGGTCATAGACACACAGTAATGCACACGCGGTCATATACACGCAGTAACGCACACATGCGGTCATAGACACACAGTAATGCACACGCGGTCATATACACGCAGTAACGCACATGCGGTCATAGACACACAGTAATGCACACGCGGTCATATACACGCAGTAATGCACATGCGGTCATACACACAGTAATGCACACGCGGTCATATACACGCAGTAACACACACGCGGTCATACACACACAGTAATGCACAAGCGGTCATACACACACAGTAATGCACACGCGGTCATATACACGCAGTAACGCACATGCGGTCATAGACACACAGTAATGCACACGCGGTCATATACACGCAGTAATGCACATGCGGTCATACACACAGTAATGCACACGCGGTCATACACACACAGTAATGCACACGCGGTCATACACACGCAGTAATGCACACGCAGTCATACACACGCAGTAATGCATACGCAGTCATACACACACAGTAATGCACACGCAGTCATACACACGCGGTCATACACAGTAATGCACATGCGGTCATAGACACACAGTAATGCATACGCAGTCATACACACGCGGTCATACACAGTAATGCACACGCAGTCAT
>CM056585.1:88710996-88938496 GCA_029721435.1 Gymnothorax reevesii
CATATTGACTGGTGTCTGCATACTGCCCCAATGTAGGCTGATACCAAATTTGAAGACTGTAGGTGCACCAGTTCATGAGGTATCGCGTTAACAAGAGTTTGAAAAGCGGTCAAAATATTGTGGTGACCTTGAAAATAGGGTGAAGGTCAGACATATCGACTGGTGTCTACGTAATGCCCCAATGTAGGCTGACACCAAATTTGAAGACTGTAGGTGCACCAGTTCATGAGATATCATGTTAACAAGAGTTGGAAAAGCGGCCAAAGTGTTGTGGTGACCTTGAAAATAGGGTGAAGGTCACCCATATCGACTAGTGTTTACGCAATGCCCCAATGTAGGCTGATACCAAATTTGAGGACTGTAGGTGCAACGTTTCATGAGATATCGCATTAACAAGAGTTGGAGAAGCGGTCAAAGTGTCGTGGTGACCTTGAAAATAGGGTGAAGGTCACCCATATCAACTGGTGTTTACGTAATAGCCCAATGTAGGCTGATACCAAATTTGAAGACTGTAGGTGAAACGGTTCATGAGATATCGCATTAACAAGAAATGGGACGGACGGACGGACGGACGGACCAACGCTGCTGAATACATAGTTCCCCGTTTCGCGTTGCAGCAGGGGACAAAAAGTATGGTTTGTTTTCTCAAACAGTGTTTCATGGAAGACACTCATGAAACTCCGTAGGAATATGATGTAAATACATTATGTTTACTCAGTTCATGCTAGACATAAACATGAAACACTGGAGTCATGCAAGAGACTGCCAGACTGAAGCTCTCCTAGAAGTCTGTGGGAGCAGCATCAGCTCATCATGTGACACCTGACAGTGACGACTCACTGAGAGAGACAATTCTTCCCTCAGCCGCAGCTCCCTGTACACAGGGGGGTTTCTATACTGTGTCAGAGCTGGCAACCCTATGGACTGTACCACACGGTTTCTCCAAGTGGGGTGAACACTGAGAGCTACGACATGGGAGAGAAATATCGCATGTGCTCATTAAATGTGAATGGATATTACAAAAGGGCTGCATTCTCTCCATATCTATGTCAAATATGTGCTGCTGAATTATACGTAAGTTTGTTTAAAATTATGCCCAATTTTCTAACTCTGTGCCCTTGCTTAATGGGAAATTCCAGAAAATTCAGACTTGAAGGGGTTAAGAATATGTTTTGCTTTTCACAGTGTTCAGGATCCCCCTAAGGTGATGCAGGGTGGGTCTGGTGGTTGGTGGGACGCTCCATATCTGATGGGCACCAGTAGTCTGCCTGTGCTTACAGTACTGCATCACAATGCCTGTGCAGTGCAGTCATGCACAACTGACAGCCGTTACTTTCAGCGACACGCTGCAGAGCAGGAGAGACTTGAGCGACTCACCATGTGCATAGGAATCGCTCAAAACACCACAAGCCAATCAAGTATGAAAGTTAAACCCTAGTCACACTAAAGGCGGAATGAGCCTGAATGCCATCAGAATGAAAATTCTTTGTATATTCCTGGATATTCAAACTGCGTTCCAAAAATTCTCACTGCATTCTGAGTGCATTCCAAATATTCGGGCCCGTTCTTGTGGCCGGCCCGAATGTTTTGCTCATGCTCAAAACTTTCTAGGTGCATTCGAGGTGGAGAAATATCAAACAGCATTCGAAGTGCATTCTAACTGCGCTCTGACTGCATTATAAATATTCTTACGGAATTCCAAAAACATTCAAAACATGCTGATTACGTTCGAGGGAGAATCTAAACAGCAGGCCATGTCAAATCCTGCCAGAGTGTCCTGAATGCGCCTTGAATGAGCCAGAATGCACCTCGAATGCATCTCGATTGCTGCAGGAATCTATTTCGATATTAAAACAATTCAGCTGGAATGCACTTTGAATGCCGTTGGAATCTTTCGACTGCCGCTGGAATCAGTGGCGGCTGGTGAACCGGCGATAGGGGAGGCTGAAACCCATCCCTTAAAAATAATGATTGGTCAGGACCTGTTTTCAATCACTCATTTAAATTACCATTACAGAAACTAGGAAAACTCTCAACATTATCAGGTGTGGCCAGTTTTCATTAATAACGCATACCTGTTAACTCTCACGCATTGGGCGTCAGTTTTAGTGGCATATTTACGTTCCTCCGCTGTAGTCAGCGATTATTCAGTCAATGCATATGGGACACTCCTGTTACATTCTAAGTACATTCTGAGTATTCGAGCCGCATTCTGTTTGAATTCTTGGGCGTTCCAACCATATTCGGCGGCCAATCCGAGAGTGTTCTAACTGCATTCGAGGTGAATTAGTACAGCATTCCAGGCACCTTCCAACCAGACTTCGGGTGGAGTTCAGGCAGCAATTGAACCGCATTCGTACGGCATTTGAAGTGTTTCCAAAATATTCTGACTGCATTCGAACAGCATTCTAAATATCCCTACTGTGTTGCAAATACAGTCAAGCTGCATTCGAGAGCTAATACACCCTGAATGTGCAAGAATCATTTGATGATTCGAGTTTGAAGCACATTCAAAGTATTCGAATGGCATTCTTTCAAAGCTGTGAGAATTTTGGTCAATTTGAAATTCCCCCCCGAATGTTGCGCGAATTCTTCATTCAGGCTTGTTCTGCTTGATTCCTGCTGATTTTGAATAAGCGTAACAGGTTCATTACAGGAGGACAAAGTTCCCCCCAGAAGTTGGCAAACTGGAGTGGTTACGTGTGATACTGCAGCTGATGGGCAGTAATAGTTTTTTAAAGCAGCCATGTATTTCAAACCAAGACCCTACAGCTCAGAACAGGCTGGCATGATGGAAAATGTACAGATTTGCAAATTGACTTTGAATTATATTTCATACAACAGTATGTGTAGGTAATAAATGACCACCTACACCCATGCCCCACCCACTCTCTCCGTTTGAGTGTTCCCTGCAGGGAACGCTACGCTTAAGTCTGTCCAAGTCCGATCAGCAGCAAGTGGAAGTGGCCTGTAACTCCCTTTGACTGAAAGTCATCACTGATGATGACTTCGTGATCTCACACTCTGTTACCAGGAGTGGAAAAGGTATATCAATCGAAGGCATGTATCATTGGCCATGATGATGACTATGTCTGTTTCACAGTAGATGTAGGGACAGGGTAAGGGCGCAGGAGATTTAGGGTCAGGGTAAGGGCACAGGAGATTTAGGGTCAGGGTAAGGGTGCAGTAGATTCAGGGTCAGGGTAAGGGTGCAGTAGATTCAGGGTAAGGGTAAGGGGCAGTAGATTTAGGGTAAGGGTGCAGTAGATTTAGGGTCAGGATAAGGGTGCAGTAGATTTAGTGTAAGGGTAAGGGTGTAGTAGATTTTGGGTCAGGGTAAGGGTGCAGTAGATTTAGCATAAGGGTAAGGGTTCAGTAGATTTAGGGTCAGGGTAAGGGGCAGTAGATTTAGGGTAAGGGTAAGGGGCAGTAGATTTAGGGTCAGGGTAAGGGTGCAATAGATTTAGGGTCAGGGTAAGGGCGCAGGAGTTTTAGGGTCAGGGTAAGCGTGCAGTAGATTTAGGGTCAGGGTAAGGGGCAGTAGATTTAGGGTAAGGGGCAGTAGATTTAGGGTAAGGGTGCAGTAGATTTAGGGTCAGGGTGAGGGTGCAGTAGATTTAGGGTCAGGGTAAGGGTGCAGGAGATTTAGGGTCAGGGTAAGAGTGCAGTAGATTTAGGGTAAGGGTAAGGGTGCAGTAGATTCAGCGTAAGGGTAAGGGTTCAGTAGATTTAGGGTCAGGGTAAGGGCGCAGGAGATTTAGGGGCAGGGTAAGGGTGCAGTAGATTTAGCGTAAGGGTAAGGATGCAGTAGATTTTGGGTCAGGGTAAGGGTGCGTTAGATTTAGCATAAGGGTGAGGTTGCAGGTGAATTAGGGATAGGGTATGGGCGCAGTAGATTTAGGGTAAGAATGCAGGAGATTTAGAGTAACCGCACAGTAGATTTAGGGTCAGGGTAAGGGCGCAGGAGATTTAGGGTCAGGGTAAGGGTGCAGTAGATTTAGGGTCAGGGTAAGGGTGCAGTAGATTTAGGGTAAGGGTAAGGGTGCAGTAGATTTAGGGTCAGGGTAAGGGTGCTGTTGATTTAGGGTCAGGGTAAGGGTGTAGTAGATTTAGGGTAAGGGTAAAGGCACAGTAGATTTAGGCTAAGGGTAAGGGTGCAGGAGATGTAGGGTAAGGGTGCAGTAGATTTAGGGTACGGTAAGGGTATTCTAAAGTTTACACGTATGTTTATACCCAGTCTTTGAATGAGAGGTGCTCTCCATCGCTGTGAGAATGGCTGCATGGAGCGACCGTAGTTAATAGCAAGAGGTGCTGGGGCGGTATGAGAATGTAATACTGTGTAGACCTGGTCAGCTGTCTCTCGTTTTCTGCAGTTCTTTTATATCGTGATGGATTGTGATGGATCACCCAGGAGTCATGCCTGCCCAACTATATACAAACAGTAAAACTAAAGGCACTAGCAAACCTCCAAACCTCTGCCAAGGCAACACAATCCAAGTGTGCATGAGTGGGAGCAAAGTTGAGTTATCGCGTGTGATAGGATTTCAAGATGGCTGCCGTGGCGGCCATATTGTTTCACTGATCGCGGTCAAAATCAATAGGGTCCATCCTTCATATAATAGCAATCCACCCACAAAATTTCAGACAAAATCATGCATTACTTTTTGAGTTATTTTGTTCACAAACAGACAAACAAATAAACAAACGTGGCGAAAACATGTAAGACCTCAACAAACAATGCCAACGACGTACAAGACTCGCGTGTGTTGTGTTCCGGGGTTCTGGCCTTTGGTCAGGACAGTATTGTTTATGGTTTTAACAGTTTCATGTTCCAAGTTTCATAGTTTCATAGTTCATGTCACAGTTTTAACAGTTTCTTGTTTCAGGATTTTACATTTCATAGTTCACATTCATTGTCTATGTTTTTACTTTTCCATGTTTTTGTTTTTGCCAGGTCTGCCAAGCCACTCCACCGCTTGTCTGCGTTCCGCCCCGTGCCTTCGTTGTTGCACATTTCAGAGCTCTGGTTGGCTTTGGTATTTCCCCTTCCTTCTGTGCTGTGCTGATTCAGGGCTGTCTACGCTTCATTGGCAATTAACAGTTTTTAAGTTACTAACATTTACTACCACTCACAGGGTGGTGTAATTCTTAGACAGGCACATTACTAATATTACTAATTTAGACAGGGAGTTTATTGTCATGATTCCTGCTTTGCTATTTCAAGTCTTGCTGTGCTTTTCTGTTCTGAACATTCATGCTGCTTTCAAACTGCATACTTAATTGGTACTTAAGTTGAGCCGCTCATTCTCTTAATGAGCAAGTCTTGTCATCCAATCTTAGTCCATGTCCAATTATCTTGCCCTGCCTCTTGTTTCTCCTCCTCCAGGTGTTGCCCTTCATGTCTTGATTTCTTACCCTTTATCTGGATGCGGTGGAAGTTGGCTGACAGGCAGTGTCCCAAGCTCATGTTTGCAAGTCTCGTTCCAAGCTCATGTTTGCAAGTCTTGTTCTAGTCTGTTTTTCATGGTCATAGTCATTTTGTATATAGCCTTCTGCATTTCTGGAATCATTGTTCTTTTCTGTTTATGGTTATCCTGCCTGGAGTTTCCAGTGCCTTTTGGTTTTTTGTCGTTTTCTGATCCTTAGTTTTTAGCTCTGTGAAGCTCTCCTCAGTTTGTATTTTGCAACCCTTTGGGTGAAGATTTTTGTTGGCCCTCGTGCCAGTTTTGTTTAATTTCAATAAATTCCCTTTTCCCTTCCACCTCGCATTTGGTGTCTTCCTGATCTCGCATCAACGTGTTCTTATTGACTAACTTTTTAATTCGAGCACTTTCCTGGCTGGTGTGGATCACAATTTAATGGGTATTTTCTCTGTACGAAGACGGGGCATGGAAACGCAACGGTTACAATTAATCTGACTCCATTAACGAGTTAGCATACCAAATTTAGTAGTATCTGACTCCGAATTAGAATTGATAGTTTTATAACAGCATGCGCGAATTTCGAGACAACTCTGCCATCAGATATGGCAGGTAAACCATCATTGCTCAGCAAATGCGTCCCCAGGGTTAATAAACGCAGCTGTCCTGGCTTAATTCGACGATAAATCCATTGGATAGAAAAGAATACCATGATCGCAGCATCGAGGCATAAACAAAATAGCACTGAGCGTGAACGTATCACGAACCAGGTTGATGTACACCCTAGGGCTCCTTAGAAAGACTAACCGGGTACCGGCTTATAAATAAAATATACCCCCAAGGGCAGTGGCGTGCACAAATAGACGCTAGGTGGTGCTACAGCACTTGCCCCTTTGCCCTTTATCAATGAAAATGCCCTTTTGAAATTTCGGGTTTTTTTTTAATGATTATATTTATTATTATTATTAAAACTTTAGTGGGGCCAATGTTGAAATGATCTTTTATAAAAGCTGTGTGATTAAAAACTACTGAAAAAAAATGCCCCGAAATGGGCCACCTCCTCACGCAATTCCGACCTCTCTTCCTTTGTCACGTGAACACGCGCGCAGTGCATATCAGCTAAGCGACTGGAAGCCACAGCCTTGTGCCCCACCAGCCAGGTAACACACAGATCAAGTGAAATTGTACAGTTTGCCCTCCAAGCCCAACCTGTAATCATTTTGTTGTGCAGTAGCATGTCTCATACACAGTGACGGTCCGTCAGCAGAAACCCAGGGCCAGCAATAACCTCACCTTTCACTTCTTAATGACAGACACCTCTCGCAGTTTACCTCCCCGATTAGCAACCGTTGCTCAGACTGTTTGGAGGAACCGAGGAACTTGTTTTTGAAAGTCTTGTTATACATTGCACTACGAAATTATACGGCGTTAATCTTACTTCCGCACACCAATGGCTACGGAAAAAATATCCTACGTCTTTATCATTTCTGAATTTGCGTAAATTAATTCGCGACGTTCATTGAGCAATTAGCCATGAGAATCCGTTCTAAATACTCTGAATGTGACAGCCAAAGTGCGTAGTAGCACAGCTGAGTGAAGACGAAAATAATTGCTGTGAAGTCCGTGAAAGTTTCGGATTTTTTGCAGATTGTCATCCTTGCGGATTCACATCAATTATATCAACATTGTAATTAGCATTTCTTAATCATTACGTGTCACGCATTGGTGATGGCCATTCTGTTAATTAACTGTTTGATTGTTAATCAATCAAACCTGATCGCAAACAGTTTAAGAGAAATTATCCGGGAAAGGGTGATGTTACTGAAGGCCTTCCTGGCATCTGACGGTACGCCACTGCTCATACAGCACCAAACAACTGAGCATTTTTTAGCCGACTGGTCACCTGATTAGCTAGTTTAATGCTATAGCCCAAACAATGATAGATAACGTGAGGATGACCACCACAAACAATATCGGTCGACTTTGCAAATCTATCTGTTAAGCTGAACGTTTTTTTTTTTGTGCAGGTTTTGTTAGGCAACATAAATGAACACATAAAGAAGAATCAGGCAGTTCCCCATTGCCTGAGAGAAGAATGTCCCCATAAAGGCTGCCCATGTGCCTTCTTTTGATGAATGACAGTAGTCATGAATTGCATTGAACATGTGCGTGTAATGTTTATTTTATTTTTTTAATCTCACACTATAATAACATGTTCCACGTGTGCAAAAAAGTGCCCTCCCCCTCCCCCCTGAGCACTTGCCCCCCATAATGTCTGTGCACGCCACTGCCCAAGGGTACCTTTTAATAGCTAGATCTTAAGGGCCGGTATTACACAAACCCTTAATGGGTAGACCGTAATCTCAAATCTAACTTAGAAGTATCGTGACCTACTCATTTCTTGGTAGGAATTGCCCCTTAAGTCCCGGTCGCAACAAGGCTAGAAAGATACGAGTGTTACGAGTCATGGAAACGCGCCAGCTGAAAAAGGAATGACAATACTGTAATTACCAGGTAGGCACAACTTGGATCAAACAAATCAATGCGAAGCCAATTACCAGTTACCCATAATTTAGAGAGAAAATATATATTCATACCCGGAAAAGATGAATGGCCACGCGGAGCTAAAGTCGCCCCGCGTGGTCGGGGAGAACTCAGATGTCCCCTCGCTCCGGAACAAGGCAACATGCGACTTCCCCCACTTACCTACACGCGTCAGATGTTGACAAAGAAGAGAGAGAAAAGAGACCGCCCGGTTAGGATCTCGTACTTTTAAAGAACCAAGGCCACGCCTCCGAACAAGGTAGAGGCCGAATCAGAGTTGCACTCGCAAAGGTGTCACCACCAGGGCAATCGCCCGCGCAAATTCTAACCAGCTTTTCAGGAGCTTTCCAAAAAGAGAGTGAAACATAATCTCAAGGGAAATGAAACATGTTTCATTCAATTCTTGGACTCCCCCGAGAATAAAAATACCAAACATGATAGGAATATGTGCTAAAATGATGCAGTTGTCATGGAAAAGCCTTAAAATGGAGTATTATAGTCCAATTGTGTTATAAATATATAAGTGGTTCCTTTACAGAATATTGAACATAAACATATTATGAATTTGACCGAGAGTTAGATTGTTTTAAGCAGATTAATGTAACTGGGCTTAAATATCAATGGGACCAGTGATGGAAGTTTCAGAGGAGAAGCTGAGCTGCTAGAACTAATGGCTCTGGCCTCATGCCGAGAACTAAGGGGATTCTGCCCCCACAGCAAGAACATCCAGGTTGTAAAGGTTTACCGCCGGCTCTGGATTGTGCCAGATCACCCAAACATTCAGATTTTACACACGTAATGAGCATGTGTTCCAACAATATGATTTTTGACGTTTGACATACCTGTTATGAGCAAAATCAACCAAACATTCAGGTTCTACAAACATAACCTCTGGCCCAACTTTGTTGGCGGAGGTAATGATGAGAAAGTACATATCACCGTTAATTAGACACCAGCCTCAAGGACTGATTCTAATAGCAGGCAGGCAAAGCAGGGTCCCTGCGTACGACACACGGTCAGTATAGTGATGTGTTTTATTTGCTGCATCGCAGCTAATTCATTCAGTGTTGTTGGAGGAACTAATTTATTGTAGTGAAGAGTTTCTGTAGAGATTGAGCTGCTCAGCTCAGCTCGCAGGGAGACCAGGAGGTTTACGTGTCACTCAGTATCAGTGACCCAAAACCAGGCCAAGTATGGCTGCTGTTCTAAACTAATGTTCTGGCCAACAGCCCTCGGCTCAACTCAGAGGGGAATGTAAAGGCCTCAGATCTGATTTTGGTTTTGTACTGGATACATTAATGATATGGGCTCATTCTGCCTCGACGACTGCGACATTTCTCATTCAAACAGTCACACAGGCTAGAAAAAAGAGGTGAGTTCATATATGCAAGTGTCTGTATACATACAGCAACACATGTTTATTAATGTATAATTGTACAGCTGCATTTCTGTAGGCCAAAGCGCCCTTTCTAAAGCACATTCAGATGCAAGCTAGAATGTCTGTGCAAGTCTGTACGCAAACTAAACTGGACAGACACACACAACTAAACAGGCACTCACTTGTTCTCATGTACACAAACACACTCCTGCAGAGCAGTTTAATCACGTGGAGGAAATGGTGTCCTGATGATCTCTCTAGTAATGACAGAGCAGAATACAGGAAGTGCCCCGCCTTTTCAGAACTCGCCCGGAACCAAATGCACCCACCAGCACTCAGGTCCGAGTCAAACCCCTCCCCACAAACTCATCAATTACTTTCAAGTTACCGCCATATACAGTATATGCTTCAAAGCCATATGTACTCCAGCATTAATGCTGCATTCACCTATGTGCCTGTAACCCATGCCATGGGCACTTATACGCTGCCAAACCACAACAGACGCTGACCTTTGAACTGCCCGTTGATAACAATCAGGATGGTCTTCTTCCTAGCTGGCTCTGACATCACTATGCCCATTATTTCCAAAAACAATGTGAAATTCGGACTCTTCAGACCACAGCACTCTCTTCCACTTTGCCCTCAGTCCATCTCAGATATACGAGAGCCCATAGAAGTCGGTGGCATTTTTGGATGTTGTAGATACAGTTTATGGCTTCAGTTTTGAGCTGTACTCCCTAAATTAGAATTTGTAGATTCTACAGTGAACTGGGCTTACTGACAACAATTTTGGAGATATTATCAACAAGTATTCATACGCCAATGTGATTATATTCAGTAGAGATGTACATCAGTTCTTAAGGCCGTTACTCATAGATCACATGTCAGTTTTGCTTTGTCCCTGCCCTTCATCCACATCCATTTCTCTTGATGTCATTAACTGTCCTGCGGATAGCAGATGGTGAAAAATCCCTACATTCTGTGGACTCATACATAAGGAATGTTTTCTGATTAACTTTCCAGTGTTACATTGCCCATCACAAAATTTCTTGGAATTACCTGTGAGCATCAAAATTGAAATTTACATACAATAGTTTTAGAAAGATCAATAAAATTGATATGGTAAAACCTTTAAAATGGCTTATTTGTACTATTTTCAATTCAATATAGCCAGAAAAGAATTTCCAAATGATGGCTTCCTTTTTTTCTTACAACCCCTGCGCTGTCCACATGCACGAGTGGCAAAGCAGCCATCATTATTTCACAGGGCTGCATCTCAGGAACTATCAATGCAGTCTCTTCGATATTTCAAACCTGACTTGAGGAGAATATATCTGCTTCCTTGTTTGGGGTGATGTGGTCTTTGACCCAGACACAGTGACCATCACCTTGAATTTTTTCCCCAGAACATATTTCAAGAATTACTCACTTTGAAGCCTTGATATTATAATTTCCAATAAAAGAGAATTGGAATTGGGTTCAGGAATGACCCACTGGTATATTAGGCCAATGCACCGGCAGCAGAAAGGGAATTTGAATCTCTTGGATCACAGACGTGCTTCAACCTCGGCTACAGAAAATGTCTTCGGTCTCTTCATCAGGCAGGTTTAGAAATTAATGCCTCTGATGTCTTTGCCAGTCAATTCATCTCAGGCCTCCTGGCAATTATGCTTTTCATATTTTACAAATTTACACATTCCATGTACCAATAATGAATGTTCCAAATTGATTGGGTATAATTAAATAATATGATACACTATACAATCATGATACATTATTCATATTAATGCCTTTAACCTCTCCCACTCAGAACTTGCCATCAGAGGGATTATAGGCCTGCTCTCGACTCACCTTATAGCACATTACTTCTCCAAATCCATTTCCATTTACAATTCCTAATTAGCAACCAAGTGTTAATTTGTTCAGTTGCAAGGATCAATCACTACTGTCCATTTCCTCTTAGCTGGCATTATTGTTAATTACAAAAGTTAATAAGTATTTTCCTTTCCACATTAACGGTGACATAAAACGTCACTGTCTTCTGAAGCTTCTGAATTCCTGTAGCTCACAAAACAATGTATTTTTTATGTACCAGTGTCCGATCGGCTTGATACACCTAAGAAAATGCTTATATATGTGGTTTTGCCGACTCAGGTCTGTGTGTTGTTTGCTTATGTATAATTAAAACTCTGCCTACAACCAGTGACATGACCATAATGCAGGTTCACTCTCAACTTGTTTCCGATTAAGAAACGGACAATTAATTGAATTATTTTGCTGAGCAAATAGGCTATCAATAAGCTGCATTGCCATTAACGATCAACCCCTTTGCACAGAAGCCAAATCTGGCTATTTATGTGTTACCTAATATAAGGGTTTATAATTCAAGATGGCAGCTTCACAGAGAGGAGGTGAATGGCTAAACTGAGTCAAGACACTTGAAGCATTTCTTTTTTTTTCTCAGTTTATTTTCATGATTTTGGTGGTATTTTTGAGAAAAAGGGCTGCAAACATAAAAAATCTTCATGAAAATTCAGCAGTGAAGTTGCAAAACAAATAATACTGAAAATTAAAAAATGGCTGGGGGTGAAACTATACATTTCTGGGATCATAAACTCCTTGACCACAAGTGAAATTCATCTGAGCATTACACTCCAAATGACCTACTCTCGAGGAACCCAATAAGACAGCTATCCAGGTGGCTCCCTGAACTCTTAAGTTTCCTCAAAATGGCGCACTGTCATATCATAAAATAATATATTTAACTGAAATCAACTTTTGACACATGAAATGAGTTTATCAATATAGGTGCAGTTGGACATCAGTGGTGACTAGTAACCTCTCCAAACAAAAAATATGTCCTTCCTCCATGAAAAAGTTTAGAATTTTGTCCTTTTTAGAGTCCCACAAGCCAACACACACACTCATCAAAGGAACTGCTTATTTAACGGTCAGGACATTCGCCCTGCAATGAAAAGCCAGCAGTTCCCACTTCTGAGATTGCAACCTGATATAAACACTTTCCACACCTTATAAGGAACAAGTTTAACTCACTAACTCAGTAATATCTACTGAGTAATATAGCTATAACAGAACAGACATTCCACTATCAAGAAAAAAACAGGCAGTATTGTACCCTAGATTGAACAGAATGGTGCAATGAACATACCAGGGGGTCAACCGAAGTTCTTGAGCTGTTGGCATAATAAAAGAGCCAAAACATTGGCATTGAATCTTGTTGAATATGGTATAAATTCCGAAAGAAGCCACATTGAGTAAAATGCAACAACAGTGGCGATAGCAGTATTTCTTCATTGAATCCCTCCTCCAGGGCGGATGTATCGGGTAGAAGGAACCCTTCAGTTCTGTTGCATTCTGAATAATTCCCATTGACCATGTCCATACTTCATTTAAATCTCATATATGTAACTGAACACTTCAGGCCGGTTTTGAAAGTCTTTTTTTTCTTTTAATCTAGTCATTTTCAACTGTGCCTAACGTTAAGAGGATACAACCTACCTTGCTCTTATGCAAAGACTTATATACTCTTCTGTTTGTCCAATCAGTGTCTTTCAGCTACTGTGGAAAGTTTATACACTCTGGCATTGGGTAAGAAACAGTTCAATCAAGACCTCAATACTGAGATAGCTTCAAGTGGGCATGAACTCTAAGTGTGCAGTTATGCAGATGAGCCTAAGTAAATAATTGAGTGATTGACTATCAACATGAGTACTTAGGAGGAGATAAAGAAGCAGTAAATTTGTAGATCCAATCCAATCCATTTTATTCATAAAGCACAATTTTCACAAACACGCAAGGTTACCAAAGTGTTGTACAATATAAAAACAATAAATAAATAGATGGAGGAATCTACGCTCAAATATGTGGTAGGGAACCACACGTTTTGATATGTGATGACTATAACTGATAGTAGAATGACAGAATTAATACCATGTCAAATTTTTGCTTCAGAAAACGTATTTTTCTTGACTACTAATTGGGATACCAGTGGCCCACTGAAGCTGAAGTGCTTGCTACACAGGACAGTAATTAATCCTGTCTCAAGAGATAATATTTTGAACTGCTTGAGAGATACTATGGGCAAGTATATTGAAACGTTTGCACATCAGGCTTAGTAGATGAGTTTAATTCATGTATCTCCTAAAAAACAGGGATGAGACTGAACTTGTCCATATTCTAAACCGTGCTAAGTGCCTGCATTCATTTGCAGCTCCATGTCTGCTGGCAGACACATCTGCACAAAAAAGTTAAGATAAAATCTTTGGGTCAAAGAGGAGGGCTACAATATTAGATTGCGTGGAAGGCAATCCACTGAAATTTCTCGAAATTCCATCCTGAAGTAGAATGTTATGTTGGAAAAGCTGCTGACAATGGTATTTTAGATAAGGTTTAAAATTCATTGATAATTAAATAATTAGATAATTGTTGTTCATACAATCTCTTTGAATTTTTTTACTTGACTTTTTTATTTCAAATAAATGTAAATAAATTGCCTTCCAACAACTTTCCGAGAAGCTGAACTATAAAGACTTCATCAATGATTTTGCTAACAAGAATGTTTGACCCATGGCATGCATTTTAACCCTTAGTACCCGAGCGTCCCCCAATTGGGGGACTTTGAGGGGTATTAACAAACACAGCATGAAATAATGCACTAATCTTGAAAGAATATAGCGAAATTGCACATCAAATTAAACAGCAGAACCGGGGCTACACGACTGTATAAACGTTTTTACATGTTCTAAACACAGCTCAAATAACAACTAAATTAATTACGACATATCAAACTCTGTTCAGCTCCGCTACATCAACCCACTCGACATATTGCAAGCTCTACCGCAACCAAAGTTCATGCAGCATGCACAAGCGAGGCGTCAAAATGAAAGCTAAGACTCCACAGATTCCAATGCTGTAATGCAAATTGATCTACTCCAAAGTTTCGGAGAGATAGAGGCCAAGGAATCATAAAAACTGACATCGCTTTTTCAAACTATCGTAGTAAAATTTATTTTTCCTTCGCTGTTCGGGCGAGAAAATCTTATTTTTCCGTAAAATTCACACTTGATTCAGTTAGTCCTATTACCTGTGTTGCGTTCCAAAACTTTCCGGCTTTAGCCGACAGCGTTAGTGACCCAGGGGAAGCCTTACAATGTCCGTATGCATCAGGGTCTTCTTCGCGAAGACGTGTGTTCTTCTAATTCTGATTGGCAGACAGTACTGTCAATCTCATTTTGGTGAATATAGCTTCATTCTATTGGTTCTAACGATTTCAACGAGTTGTCAATCGCCCAAATCGACGAATCCGTGGCGGAGATAGAGCCAAGCGTATTCACTATGTGTACAAACCAGCAAACTCGATTTACGCAGGATACCCGTATTACGCATAGGATAGCTGAACGCAGAGCGCACGGCATCGACTTTGTTGTTGCTTGTTTCTAGACAGGTTGATTCTTTTTATCGATATTTTATTACACTTTGTGAGAAATATGGCCAAGCAGGGGCCTAGCAGACGTTTCACAGCCGAAGAGGTTTTGAAATTACTGGAGGAGAACGCTGACAGTACGCTATGTATCGAGGATTCTTCGTCAGAGGACGAAGATCTTATGCAACCGGAGTAACGTTATGCAGAAGATAGTGGTGACTCCGATTACCGTCCTCCATCTTCTGAAAGGTATGGAATGTCATATAAATGTTGTATCGAAAGCTTTATTGCTGTAAAAATTTCAATATGTTTGGAGCTAGCTGCTTTTTTTCGGGCCAAAATGCAGGCTTAGTGATGTGGTCTGATGTTATGAAATGTGACGTTCGGTGTCTGTTGGTGTTTGTATGTGTATATGTTTATGTATATGTTTGACTGTATACGTATGTGTATGTATAAGATAAAGGAGAGTCGGTATAAAGCAGGCACTGGCTGGTCCCAGTCGCTGAAAATAAACACTACTTACGAAAGTGGGCAATTTACGCAATATGGTTCCCATATTCCTATAGTCTTAGGACAAAGCTGATTGACAGACGTTTTGGGCTTAGCTCATTCTCAATGTCTCCAAGTGAAACTTTCTGAAAACAGAAGACTGAAACATCAGTCTTTGAGTGTGCCTTCTTTTCCCTTTTATGTATGAGTATATGCATATATGTATATGCTTTGTGTGTGTTTTTACAAGTTTAAATTTTTATGGAAATATTTGTTTTGCAATTTCAAAGTTTCAAAATAGCATATTGTAGAATAGTGTAAATATTTTAGAAGTTTTACAATTTTTTTTACTGTTGGTATTGTTGCTGAAATATTAACTGTTTTATCAAAATAAATCTGCTCCATTTGGAATCAACATTCAGTTGCTTTGTGAGGTTCAATTTTTCAAATGGGAAATATACAGAGGTCTGGTTGAATTTTCAAACAATTGCCAAAAACAGTTGTATTTGGATGTATTGATCACCATTAGAAATATAAAAATGAAATGTATAGTGTTGTACATGAGAAAACTCAAATGGCACAGATGGTGCCAAATTGTGCCAAATTGTGCCAAAATGGCCACTTTGGAGACCTCGGTTGAACTCTCTGTGCTAAAAACTCTCTAGTTTTGTTCTACTTCACTTTATCTGAGTCAGCCTTTGCAGAGATAATGTTCTTATGTTGTATTATGGTCTGATAAAGGTTTAGAGCTGACACTGCATCATTTTCAATGGGATATTCATCCTGAAAATGATTTTTTTTTTTAGGCGGATCTACATTTTTTAAATTTTTGCATGTGCCATCTTCATTTACTCTTCACCAGTATCAAATATACTCATATTAACTCATCTCAACAAATCTCACAAGTGTCCCATTTACTATGAAACCAAAATTATTCAAATAGACCTTGTGGTTGCAGAGATATACCCATTTTCTTATGGGTTTGCAATATTCAAGCAGAAACCTTAAAAATAGGCTCATGGCTTAAAGGGTTAAATGATTTTAAATGCATGTCATACATGAAACTTTGATGATGCACTAATAACCAATTAACTAAATTATTCAGATACCAAAGCTCTGACGTATGAAGTGTTGTTAATTTAATAAATTAATTATTATCACGTCACAGCACCCAGAGGACAACTGTGATTCCCTGAAAATGTAACCCATTATTTACAACACTGGAAACAGTTTGATTTAGTGCAACCTTGAGATAAATTAGGTTGTACGGCTGAAAAAAAAATTCTAAAACCAGAGATGGAATTCAGAGAAAAATTAATTCATTATTTGCTGTTTTTTTTTTTTACACTCCTACAATATCACCATTAGGTCGGCTGCCAATGGTGCCCATTGGTTATCTCTGTCAATTCCAAATAATTGCTTAACCCTTTGAGCGCCATAGGCAACTATAGTTGCCCAATGGTGTAAGACATCAAAACCAGATGCTGTTGAAAACCTTGTTTAAAGTTGACACATGATAGGTTTACAACAGCTCAGGATAATTACATTTTTAATTCCTTGAAAATGAGGGTTTGCAGGGTAAGCAAATTTGCCCACAGCCCAGTTTGATCCATCTTTTGGTTATATGTACCTACTTGTGGGACTGTCCAGAAAATAGTTTTAAAATGTGAAATTTGCATACAGGGAGTGAACTGTGACCTATTTAGTGATTTCAAGATTTTTGTGGGACAAAGCCTGGAAAAGTCCATATTTAAACCCATAAATGATTGTTCTGAAAAACCAGATGATTTTTAATGGAAACAAAACAACATGATGGACATTTTGATACCAAACATAAGTATATATGTGAAAACCGAGGAAGTTTTTGATGCATTTCAAGATGAAAAATAACCAGGTCCCTATGAAAACACACCTAAGATACTTTCACAAAAGTTGCCTCATATTGTTGGCTAAATAATGTGTGAGTGTTGTTAAATTGCAAGACTGGTAACATGAATTGCAAAAATTGGAACCATCCCTGTATTTAGAAATGATTACTATCTCCTTTGGGTGTCAAAATAGGTCACTGAATAATAAACGTGGTTGTTTTTCAAGATGAACTTTACATTTTGCATCAATTTTGCTCGAGACAGATTCATTTTTCAATGGAAAATTGTCTGAAACTTCTTCAGTTTTTCACACATATACTTACATTTGGTATCTGTCATGTTGTTGTGTAGCCAGTAAAAATCATCTGGTTTTTCAGAACAATCAAATGGAATGACACATTTAGCTCTTGAGGCCAAAATTTGACTGGGATGGATGTCAAAATCAGTCTGTCTGTGCATCATCAGATTTAGCACAAGCAGGAAAATCTGACATATAGTTTTCATTATTAATTGGCAACACAAAATCTGAATTTTCAATGCTGCACCATCAGTCCAATATCTAATTTTACTGAAAATAATGCCGATCTTAAAAGGAGACGGAAGCCATAATAAATTATCAACTAATTCAAAACAAAACACAAGACCTTCCACCCTTTTGTTTTCATGAGCCTCACTTGTATCATCTGAGAAACGATGGATTCTATCCATCTTCAGCCTAAACCACCAGTTAAATGTGTTATCAGCTGTTAAAGTTATATGAAGCCCTTCATTTGTAAAAAAGCAATAGAATGTATTAAAACGATCTCTGGTATGAGTTACAAATTTCACTTGATTGCAATTCTTTAGAATGAAATGACGGTCTCTGGAGTCTGTGACATATAGATATCGCCAGGTATCTTCCCTGGCAAAACTAAAGAAATTGTGGTCCTGTCCCCAAACCATAGATGAGGAGGGTATATTCATGCGAATCCATCTGTTTGCACACAACTTAATGCACAGACAGACAGACAGACAGCTCTGCAGTGCTGCGGTGAATGTTACTGCATATGCCACAGAAATCACACACCGTATGCATTACTTATTTAGCACATGGCTTTATACAATGTGACATACACATATCAATATTTCATATGCCTCAGTTAGCACTGTGGAAATTTAGGTTAAGGACCTTTCTCAAGAGAGCAACAGGAGTGTGACGCATACATTTTGAACCCACAACCATCAAGCCAAATGTGTACTTCCTGTACCTCACTCTCAGTGTTACCCTGAATTCACCTCTTTCACAATGTTTTAACACATCTGAACAAGACACAACTGTCAGGGTTTGGGAGCTTTGAGAGCTCTGTTTGTTACTCTCGTCCGAGACGATATCGTTTTGCTCCCTATCGGATTCCTGGGCCAGCTGACCGTAATTGGGGGCGTTGCCTGGACTCTATTTAAGCTCCAGTTTCACCTCGCGCTCCTTGCTAGAGTGTCAGCGCATCTTTGGCGCTTTAGCCGGTAAGGTCTCTTGAGAGATTATTGTTAGGGACTTCGCTGCATAACAGGATCAGTGTGAGTGAGTGAGGGAATCTTTTATTTATTTCCCTTTTTGCCTCGAGCTCACTTGTTTTCTACCACGGATGGCGTCTGGTCCGTTGGTAGCGCAAGCCTCGTTATTTCTATCTGTTTTTAGTCTCTCTACACGCTGTGAAATTTGCCTTTTTATATTTGGCCGCAACTCTTGACGTCCACCTCCAGCAGCCATCACAACATCAGGTGAAAACGCTACTCTCTGCAAGAGCTTGGAAATCGAATGAAGCTTTCAGCACCGTCACAATTCAGCTGATAAACTGAGCTTGAGACCCCGGGAAGTAGAAAGCTGTAATCAGCCAATGACAGGCCTCAATATCTGGCAGCAGCCAATAACAGGCCTCCTGAGATTAGCCAATCGAGGGCCTACAGGGTAGATAGCAGCCGATTTACAGGCCTCAAGAGAGTTTTTATTTTATAATTAACTCGGCACTCGGGCATTGCTGACACAAATGAGGTCTTGGATTCATATTCATGAATCATAAGTCCACACCAACAAATGATCATTCATTTTCCTGTAAATGACCGCCTTGACAGGAATTCAAAAAGGAGATTAAATGCCATTGGCTTTCATTCAATTGCTCCATTAAAAAATTTAAAAATGTCTGCCATAACCTGATATCACAGGATATCTCTACATCGATTTGTTTGTCTTAGAAATAATATTCATATAATAGGCAATAAGAACCTTGTAAGAATTTGATTAAGCTCACCAGGAGGTAACAATTAGGCAAATGTGTGGGTGTGGTCACTGAACCCCACATGACCTGCCAGTGAGGCGGAGTTTCAGCGAAAACAAATTACATCCAAATTCATCAGTGTTCTGATGTGTTTTCGGTCTTGGGTTAAATCTGGAGAGCACATTGCTTCAAGGAATAGGAACTGTACCAATTGAGCAACAAACTACTAATGCACACATAACCATTTACTGCTGTTGTCCTAACTCTCCAAATCTGACGCACGGGGAAAGATATGCAGCTTTTTTTCATTCGCGAGATGAAGAGCAGGTTCTGGACACTTATTAAGAAACAGCCTCTTTATAGTCCGACTCTGACTCCAGTTTATTTGCTGTTTGTATTATTGCTTTGTTCGTGGCACCGGTCAGAAAAGTTTCCAGAGGGGTTCTGTTTGGATTCAGTGAGGTTCTGTAAGACTGAATTAAAGAGACGAGGAGCAGGTTACTTCCGCTCACATTTTCCAAACATTTTGACACACAAACTCAGTACACTCAGTACAGCCCAGGTGGTGATCCTCGTGTGCTTGTTTTCCACAGAGGATGGCATAATGTCATCTTCCCATTTGGATTTCATGAGCGGTTTCTGTGATGGATTATTGTTTGTCAGGTAAAGGTATAAACCGATACCCTTATGAACACTGCCTTACAAAAAATGAGGGAAAATAACATTTTTGTTTTTGAAAAGTTCACTGCAGGGCTGGATCCGAATAGTGAAAATTTATCACCAAATTAGAGTGAAACTCTTGCTTTAATGGCTGCTAAAAAGAGTTCCTCCATCACAAAACAAGAAGCCTTTGAAGAGAGAAAAACTAATTTATGTTGATAAATAAAATGAAGATCAAACACAACGTTGCGGTGGATAGAGAGGCACCCGAGTCCTGATGATAAGGGCGTCCACACGCACGCATTTCCATATTTTGAAAGTTGCCAAACAAATTTTTTGGTTAAGTTACACACTTCAACATGACTTTCTAGTTTTCAAACAGGCATGAACCAGTTTTTTTACTATTATTTTTTTGTTTTTTTGTGAGATGGGAAAACCCCAAAGAGGCTGTTTTTCAGGCGGTGATTTGAGCGCAAGGATCTCTGATGTGAAACAGATTCTGTAAACTTCTCCTGTTGGCACCGAAAGCACAAGCCCAACTGCCTCATAGAAAAACTCAAAAGCCTTCAGTTACCCAGCTTACAGGAAGTCGTCACCACAGAGAGTTTATCTGCACTGATACTGGCGCCGGGCCACTTCAGTCAAAAACCAAACCTGTTCCTGCTCTTCACCTCAAATGGAAACCTTCTCAGGCGCTTATTTCAGATTTGTTGCCATCAGTGAATGTGGAAAAGAGGCTGTTATATAAAAAAGGACACTTTTAACATTTAGAATAACACCCTGTTGAAATATAACGAGAGGGGCTGATTGAGATTGAAAAAAATAGGTTCGGTCACACCTGGTTAATGATTCGGCTCGACCTGTTCATTTGGCATTCCTGCACTGGGGCATCAGAGCACAGCACCATGAGGCGATTAGCCATAGCAGTGCATAGAAGCATTTGGACGAACTTTAAATGTGAAACAATTAGCCTCAGTGATGGGCGAAACATTCTTATGCACAAACACACTCCGCATCTGATAAAGTTCATCGCAGGTTCTGCAGGAGAATAGGAATTGAGTTTTGGGTTATTCTCCTGACTGCGAGACGGGATCGTTAACTGACGACGTCTCAGTTTCCACCAGTCAAGGCTGGCTCTGCATGAGAGGACGTGTGGTCACGTGCGCTCGTTTGTGAACGCAAACTTAAACTCACATCACTATTACAAGCTCTGATGAAAAGCCAAACATTACACAGGCCTGAGCCATCATGCATTCTTCCTTCATGCGAACATAGTCTTAAATCCACATATCACACGCACACACTGGCACACGTGCGGCACACACACACACACACACACACACACACACACACACACACACACACGGAGAACACGACGCTCCAGCTCATGGAAACTGTGATGAACTTTTTTCAGTCTCTCAGTCCCTCTCCCTCTTTTCTCTCTCTCGCTCAATCTCTGTCTTCAATTAAGGCTGCGCAAAACCTTCTTTTCATACCGTTTCGCCCCAGCATTGTGCTCTCTCTCTCCCTCTCTCTTTTACCCTCCCTCTCTCTCTCTCTCTCTCTCTCACTCACTCACTTTCTTTCATTACTTCTTGCTCTGACTTGTTTTTTTTCCCCCAAACGGCAGTGAAAGACAGATAATCCAGACCAGGGAGAATAAACAGATAGCTGAAAATACTCAGATTGCGGCGCTCGCTCACTCACTCACTCACTCACTCACTCACTCACTCACTCACCCACTCACTCACTAATCCACTCACAGACTCACTCACTCACCCACTCATTCACTCGCTCGCTCAGAGACTCACTCACTCACTCACACACACACTCACTCACTCACACACTCACTCACTCACACACTCACTCACTCACTCACCCACTCACTCACTAATCCACTCACTCACACACTCATCCACTCACTCACTCACACACTCACTCACACACTCACTCACTCACACACTCACTCACACACTCACTCACTCACTCACTCACTCACTTGCAGACTCACTCACTCACTCACTCACTCGCTCACTCACAGACTCACTCACTCACCCACTCTCTCACTCGCTCGCTCAGAGACTCATTCACTCACTCGCTCGCTGACGCCAGACTCACCCGTCAGAAGCGCAGCTCGGACCCCAGAGCAGGAGATGGCAGGACAGAGCGATGAGCGGAGACGGAGGAGGAGATCCGAGTTTGACAGTCAAAATCCCTTTCACAGCAAAGACAGAGCAGACAGTGGCATTACATCTCTCTCCCGCTCTCTCTCTCTCTCTCTCTCTCTCTCCCTCCCGCGCTCTCTCTCTCTCCTCGTTTCTCGGTTTCACTGTCTCTGTTTACCTCCCTCTCTGAATCTGCGTGGCTCTGGAACTGGGAGATCTCTGTGCATCTGATTCATAAACCGTACCCAGCTCACGTGACCCAACACTTCAAATATACAGAACATTTTACTGCAGCCGCAATAACCCAGAGGGAAACACAGCAGAGACAGGGGGAGAGAGAGAGAGAGAGAGGGAGGAGAGAGCAGTAGAGAGAGAAAGAGAGAGAGAGAGAGGGAGGATAGAGCAGTAAAGAGAGAGAGAGAGAGAGAGAGCACAGGCTATGGTTTCTGTTTTAATTCTCAGTTTCTTCTTCCTTCTTTCCTCAAATCAGCAGTGCCAACTGCACGCGTGTGTGTGTGTGTGTGTGTGCATGTGTGTGTGTGTGTGTGTGTGTGTGTGTGCGTGTGTGTGTGCGTGTGTGTGTTTGCGTGCATGTGTGTGTGTGTGTGTGTGTGTGTGTGTGTTTGCGCGTGCCTCAGCATGCACATGTGTGGATACTTATGTGTGTGCCAGTATACTGCATGGTTATGCGTTTATTTGAGTATGGTGTGTATTTTAGCTTGTAATTATGACTGCAAGCATTGCAACTGGGGGTTTATGAGCTCTCCACCATATGGTTGTGCGTGCCTATGTTTGTGTGTGAGAGTGTGTGTGTGTGTGTGTGTGTGAAGGTGTGTGTGTGTGTGTGTGTGTGTGAAGGTGTATGTGCATTCATTAAAGAATGTGTATTCTAACTTTAATGAGAATTAAACCTGTTATATGTTGTGTATTTTTGAGCTGCTCGGTAAAGACAGAAGTGTTTCATTGAAAGAAGCTGAAATGCGGTCGTCACACTGGGGAAAGTCCCTCCTTCGAGTGAAAAACAGCCCAGAGTATGTGAGTCATGGATGCAACTTTGTGCCCATGTGTTTCTAACCTGCGAGACCATAAATTGTATTTGGGTGTGTTGGTTGTGTTTGTGTTCTTGTATGCTGATGGTTGTGTCATTGTGGCAGTGTGTAAGAGTGTTTTCATGATTGCTTTATTATGTGTGTGTGGATAATGTGTTTATGGGTATTTGTGTACAGGCACAGTTGTGTGTGGTTGTACATATGTGTGATTGTGTTTTTATTTGTAAGTCATAGTTCATGTAAGATTTCGTGTTTGAGTGAGGTTGTGTGCGCAGATGTTTATGTTTGAATGTGAGTGTCATTTATTGTGTGAGCATGTATGTGTACTTTATGTATCTGTTTGTGTAAGTATGCGATTGCAAGAGCGAGTGAGTAGATGTGTGTTAGAACAAATTCTGAAACAGGAGATGGAATCCAGATTCTTTTTTAAATAATTATTTACATTAATAATCCAGATTATCATTGCAATATGAGAAAAATATGTAAATGTGGCCAATGGGCAATCACTTGGTGATGATCATTTCTTAACAAAACAAATGGAGTAAGTGGACAACAGCAGGGTATATTCCCAAATAACAAGGGTATATGAAGAGTTTCCAAAACGCAGTCAGTGCCAAAATTACAAAAATTGAGAAAACACCATAGAACGAAAGCCCTACACTTCTTACACATGATGCAAAAATCAATTTTTAGCAATTTATACTATAAGGTGTATTTTTTCATGGTATAAGTTTGTGGCACCAACATATAAGTTTTACTCAAAATGAGTAAAATGGATATATTTCATTTTGGAAACAAACCCTTCATATTCTCCCCATAGGCAGAATCATAGTTTTGCCTGGTGGTGGCGCAACACAAAAGGGTGCAGGGTCCAGAAAATCAGCAGGGGAGCGACTCTCAGCTCCAGGAATGTTATCAGCAAATTTTACATGATTCCCATTCGAACGATTGGCCTTACTATATTTTCCCAAAAGTGAAGTTTGGCCCAATGGCGATGCTATAGGAGCAGTCATAGTCTCACCAGAACAATCAGACTGTTCAACAACATCAACTCTGTGCACCAGAAACTATCCTCTCTGCTCCAGCAATTCTGAAAGCAGATTTGCCATGATTTGAATTCAAGCTGTTCAAGGTATTGCAATTTGTAAGAATTACACACTTAGGCGAGGTGGTGGTCCGGCAGCAAAGGTCAAAGGCTCATGTAACACACTGAGAAAGAACACGAAACTTTTGTGATTCCCATAAAAAAAAAAACACAAACTATTAGAGTGATCGTGCAAACCACAGAGGATCTGTGATGGGGCAGTCAAGGTGAATTTATAATATCGCTGAGCATTTCTTTTGGGGACATAATTACAATAGGATACATGTTGGTCTTGAATAATCTGTAGGTCAGTCGCTTGATTGTTAAAGGTGTGAGGTTTTTAACAAAATGAACCGAGAGCAAACTCCAGTAAAATGCAAAAGGTGGCTTTATTTCTGAAGGGGGAAACCCTCAACAGAGCTGGCAACAGTACAAAGTCCGCAATCCAAAATCAGAATCCAAAGGGCGAAATCCAGAGTCATACACAGGGCACCAATCACAAAAATCATAGTCAGACAAAAGAGGTCAAAAAACAAGAATGCGGCAAAAGTACAGGGAATAGGCAAAGCTCGATATCAAGGACGGTCCAGTCAGAAAGATAAATCACAATGAAACAAGGCGAGAGAAGCATGGCACAGGTAACACGGAAGAACAATCTGACAAGAAAGTGAACCAAACAGACATCTTATATACACATCCAGGAGAACACATGATCAGGGAGAACAGGTGCAATCAATGGAGACAATGATCAGGGAGAGACACATGAGGAATAAACTAATTACATGAATTTGGCTGTAACGCAAAAACGCCAAAACGCAGACAGGGTTTACAAGACAAACCTATGAACAGAACAACAGCTCCGGTCAAGGAGTACTAAAGTGCATAGTTTAAAGAAAGGAAAGCGCAAAGTAAATGTGGAATCCACAGAAAATAGTAGCAGAGATCATTAGGGATAGGCAAGGAGGCGAAGACTAGAATTGGGCGACTGCTGAGAGATCATTAGTCAATTAGTAAGTGCAGCTATACAATCCCGAGTGCTTGTTAGTAAGTTAGTCCAAATATACAAGGTTAGTGTGGGTTAGTAATTAGCAAAAACAATAAACTGTTAGTATGTGTTAGTGAGACAGTAAAAGAGAGAGGAAGGAAGGAAGAACACGAGATAATGAAAGAAGATTGAAACCCAGAAACCAATAAATCACCCGAATGAGTGGCACGCAAGACAAGGGACCGTGAGGAAAGATACACACATGACAAGACAGGGGAGACAAAGTGCAAAGCATGGCAAAGAAAACATGGCATGATAACTAATAAACTAAAACATGAAAAATAATAAAACAAGGAAATCTTAAATACCAAAAACACAATACATAATCCTAAGAATGGTCGGACAAAGGCAGTGGTCACTAAACACAAGAATCAATAATCATGGCAAAGCCAGGCACAGAACTTAAACTAGGCTAGGGATCATGGCACAGCAAAACTACCAAAACCAAAAGAGCAGAATCACAACAAAAGAGGAATAATCAAAGTGACACTGCCTTTAAGGCAATTCTACCGCAGCCTGCTGGTGTTTGAAATGTTAGCGCCCGATGCAGACAGTCTGAAAGCAGAGGTCTCCAAACACAGCCAAACACACAGGTTCCCACCGCACACAATCACAGAGCAAGGATTAGGTCACAGCAAGGTTGGTACACAGAGAACTAGGTAATACAGCGACACTAAAGACTTGTAAGAGAGAAGAGAGGAAACTTAATTGAAGGGTTGACAAAAAAGAATTAGCATGTAATGGTAGGTGCAGTAATGGTGGAGTATGGGAGTGTAATGATGGAGTATTTGCAGTAATCGTGGAGTATAGGAGTGTAATGATGGAGTATGTGCAGTAATGATCAGGAACAGGAGTGTAATGATGGAGTATGTGGAGTAATGGTGGAGTATAGGAGTGTAATGATGTAGTATGTGGAGTAATGGTGGAGTTTAGGAGTGTAATGATGGAGTATGTGCAGTAATGGTGGAGTATTGGAGTGTAATGGTGGAGTATGTGCAGTAATGGTGGAGTATTGGAGTGTAATGGTGGAGTATGTGCAGTAATGGTGGAGTATAGGAGTGTAATAATGGAGTATGTGCAGTAATGGTGGAGTATAGGAGTGTAATGATGGAGTATGAGCAGTAATGGTGGAGTATGGGCATGTAATGATGGAGTATGAGCAGTAATTGTGGAGTATAGGAGTGTAATGGTGGAGTATGTGCTATAATGGTGGAGTATAGGAGGGTAATGATGGAGTATGTGCAGTAATGGTGGAGTATAGGAGTGTGATGATGGAGTATGTGCAGTAATGGCAAGGGACAGGAGTGTAATGGTGGGGTATGTGCAGTAATGGTGCGGAATAGGAGTGTAATGATGGAGTATGTGCAGTAAGGGTAGAGTATATGAGTATAATGATAGAGTATGTGCAGTAATGGTGGAGTGTGGGAGTGTAATGATGGAGTATGTGCAGTAGTGGTGGAGTGCAGGAGCATAATGGTGGAGTATGTGCAGGAATGGGGACAGGAGTGTAATGATGGAGTATGTGCAGTAATGGTGGAGTATAGGAGTTTAATGGTGGAGTATGTCCAGTAATGGTGGAGTATAGTAGTATAATGATGGAGTTTGTGCAGTAATGGTGGAGTATAGTAGTGTAATGATGGACTATGTGCAGTAATGGTGGAGTATAGCAGTGTAATGGTGGAGTATGTGCAGGAATGCTTGGGGACAGGAGTGTAATGATAGAGTATGTGCAGTAATGGTGGGGTATAGGAGTGTAATGATGGAGTATGTGCAGTAATGGTGGAGTATTGGAGTGTAATGGTGGAGTATATGCAGGAATGGGGACAGGAGTGAAATGATGGAGTATGTGCAGTAAGGGTAGAGTATATGAGTATAATGATAGAGTATGTGCAGTAATGGTGGAGTATGGGAGTGTAATGATGGAGTATGAGCAGTAATGGTGGAGTGCAGGAGCGTAATGGTGGAGTATGTGCAGGAATGGGGACGGGAGTGTAATAATGGAGTATCTCCAGTAATGGAGGAGTATAGGAGTGTAATGGTGGAGTATGCCCAGTAATGGTGGAGTATAGGAGAGTAATGATGGAGTATGTGCAGTAATGGTGGAGTATAAGAGTATAATGATGGAGTTTGTGCAGTAATGGTGGAGTATAGTAGTGTAATGATGGACTATGTGCAGTAATGGTGGAGTATAGCAGTGTAATGGTGGAGTATGTGCAGGAATGCTTGGGGACAGGAGTGTAATGATGGAGTACGTGCAGTAATGGTGGAGTATAGGAGTGTAATGGTGGAGTATGTGCAATAATGGTCGAGTATAGGAGTATAATGATGGAGTTTGTGCAGTAATGGTGGAGTATAGGAGTGTAATGATGGAGTATGTGCAGTAATGGTGGAGTATAGCAGTATAATGGTGGAGTATGTGCAGGAATGCTTGGGGACAGGAGTGTAATGATGGAGTATGTGCAGTAATAGTGGAGTATTGGAGTGTAATGGTGGAGTATGTGCAGTAATGGTGGAGTATAGGAGTGTAATGATGGAGTATGTGCAGTAATGGTGAAGTATAGGAGTGTAATGGTGGAGTATGTGCAGTAATGGTGGAGTATAGGAGTGTAATGGTGGAGTACGCGAGTATCTAAATGCTGCTGTGTGGATCTATGTTCTTTCCCTCACTCCCTTCCTCTTTCCCTGTTCAATTCTTCATTCTCAATATTTCTCTTGATCCTTCTTTAGATACTTCAATCTGAATATTATTCTCCTGCAACATCCCTGTCTCGATAACCCAACCGTCTCAATAACCCAACTTCTCTCTACTCCTCATTTTATTCCTCTCCCTCTCCCTATTGTGTCAACTTTCATTTTCACTCCATCTTTCCCCTTTCATATCAGTTTTTCTCTCCCTTCTATGTCCCCTTTTCTATTCTTCTCTCCTCTCTTGATCTGCAACCTTTTCAGTATTTTTTTAAACTTGTTTAATGAATTCCCTGCTAACTTGCTCCCCCCAGCTCTCCTCCATTACCTCGTCCTCATCTTCCCTAGACTTCATTTAGCCACTCCAGTGAAGGACAGGCGCAAAACAGCAAAGAAACCTTTAAAACTTTATTGAAAGATTCCTGTTTGTAGCCCTTCCTGTGGAAAAGCAGAAGGGCCCCCCTCCCCATGTGCTGCCAGTCCAGAGGCTCCGCAGGGTCATTGGAGTCACTGTCGCACATCCCTCCCTCCTGAGCCACCCATACCTCCCAGGTTTCAATCAAGGTCCGCCAAACCATTCCAATATATTATGTCTGCCCTCAGGGATGCGTGACATACAGTTAGATCCATAAAAATTTTGACATTGACAACATTAATTTAGGTCTTGACCATAGAATACTAGAGTTGAAATTAAGTAATAAATATTGTTAGCCTAATAGCATAGTAGTCATAGTAGCCAATTGTCATATTTGAACGTTTTAAACAAAAAAAGAAAAAACAATTTTTTGCAGGCACATTTGGTTTTTTTTTTGATACTGCAACAGTAAGCCAAAAAATGACTTAGGCAATTATACTATGAGGCTAATGATATGACATTCTGCTTCAGTTTGAGGGTTAAAACATCAGAAATAGGTTGGAACATATAGGAATTACAGTATTTTAAGAGGCCCTCCCTTTTTTTGGTCCGAAATTGTTTGGACAGTAGGATGCTCATAAAAGGTCTACTGTTAATTTCAAGAGTAGCATTTTCATGTGGAATCTGGTGCTGTTTACCCTCAATATGGACTCCAAAACCAGTCAGTGCCAGCGAAGCGAGCCATTATTAGGCTGATAAATCAAAACAGACCCACCAGAGAAAAAAAAAAACAAAACCATCAGCTGTGGGCGACTGAACATTCTGGCTTATTCTTAAGAGGGAGATAAAGCACCGTTGAGGTCAGGTTTACAAAAAGGGCAGAATGATGACAGGTGAAAATTGTGGTGGATGACAAAAAATTATTTCCCTGATTCAAAAAACCCTTCACAACTGTTGACCAAATGAAGAACATTCTTTAGGAGGAAGGTGTATCAGGGGCGCTATCATCAGTCGAGAGAAGCCTTCAACAGAGTAAATACAGAGGGCTGATTTTCACATGCAAACTATTGGCAAGGTTCAAAAACAGGAAAGTTAGCAAAAAATAAACATTAAAAAAATCAGTATAGTATATCAGTATAGTTCTGGAACAGCATCCTCTAGACAATCGAGGCAAAGGTCAACTTAAAAACTTAGACAACTTAGATCAACTAAATCAACTTACAAAACCAGTGAAGTTGGCACGACGTGTAAATCGTAAATAAAAACAGAATACAATGATTTGCAAATCCTTTTCAACCTATATTCAATTGAATACACTGCAAAGACAGGTTACTTAATGTTCGAACAGGTAAACTTTGTAATTTTTTGCAAATATTAGCTCATTTGGAATTTGATGCCTGCAACATGTTTCAAAAAAGCAGGCACAAGTGGCAAAAAAGACTGAGAGAGTTGAGGAATGCCCATCAAACACTTATTTGGAACATCCCACAGGTGAACGGGCTAATTGGGAACAGGTGGGTGCCATGATTGGGTACAAAAGCAGCTTCCCTGAAATGCTCAGTCATTCACAAACAAACAAGGATGGGGCGAGGGACACCACTTAGTGAACAAATGCGTGAGCTGATTGTCGAACAGTTTAAAAACAACATTCCTCAACGAGCTATTGCAAGAAATTTAGGGATTTCACCATCTATGGTCCGTAATATCGTCAAAAGGTTCAGAGAATCTGGAGAAATCGCTGCACGTAAGCGACAAGGCCGAAAACCAACAGTGAGTGCCCGTGACCTTCGATCCCTCAGGCAGTACTGCATCAAAAACAGGAACACTTCAGAACACCACTGTCAGTAACTACAGTTCGTCGCTACATCTGCAAGTGCAAGTTAATACTCTACAGTGAAAAGCGAAAGCCATTTATCAACAGCACCCAGAAACGCCGCCGGCTTCGCTGGCCCCAAGCTCATCTAAGATGGACTGATGCAAAGTGGAAAAGTGCTCTGTGGTCTGACGAGTCCACATTTCAAATTATTTTTGGAAACTGTGGACGTCGTGTCCTCCGGACCAAAGAGTAAAAGAACCATCCAAACTGTTATAGGCGCAAAGTTCAAAAGCCAGGATCTGTGATGGTATGGGGGTGTATTAGTGCCCAAGGCATGGGCAACTTACACATATGTGAAGGCACCATTAATGGTGAAAGGTACATTCAGGTTTTGGAGCAACATATGTTGCCATCCAAGCAACGTCTTTTTCATGGACGCCTCTGCTTATTTCAGCAAGACAATGCCAAGCCACATTCTGCACGTGTTACAACAGCATGGCTCCGTAGTAAAAGAGTGCGGGTACTAGACTGGCCTGCCTGTAGTCCAGACCTGTCTCCCATTGAAAATGTGTGGCGCATTATTAAACGTAAAATACGACAACGGAGACCCCGGACTTTTGAGCAACTTAAGCCGTACATCAAGCAAGAATGGGAAAGAGTTCCACCTGAAAAGCTTCAAAAATTGGTCTCCTCAGTTCCCAAACGTTTACGGAGTGTCGTTAAAAGGAAAGGCGATGTAACACAGTGGTAAAAAGGCCCCTGTGCCTACTTTTTTGCAATGTGTTGCTGCCTTTAAATTCTAAGTTAATGATTATTTGCAAAAAAAAAAAAAAAGTTTCTCAGTTTGAACATTAAACATCTTGTCTTTGCAGTGTATTCAATTGAATATAAGCTGAAAAGGATTTGCAAATCATTGTATTCTGTTTTTATCTACGATTTACATAACGTGCCAACTTCACTGATTTTGGGTTTTGTAGATCAACCAGAAAGATAGGAAAAGAAGGATGTGGAGACGGAAGGGAACTGCTCATGATCTGAGGCAAACCACCTCATCTGTGAAGAGTGGTTATGCGTGGGCATGTATGGCTGCTGGTTCTCTTGTATCTGCTGGTGATGAGACTGCTGACAATAGCTGGAGGATGAATTCTGAATTATGTAGAGCTATAGAATATGCTTACATTACAAAATACACAGCCAAATGCATCAGAGCTAATTGGAAAGTGCTTTAAAGTGCAGATGGATGGTGACTTAGGAACATACTGCAAAAACAACCCACGATTTTTCAAGGTAAAGAAGTGGAATTTTCCACCGTAGAAAAGTATGTGTTATGACCTGTATCCAATTCAGCATGCATTTTACTGAAGGTAAAACATCATAACAACAGCACAGGGAGTGAAGACAGATGCAGTGAGGGCAGGTAAAGCATCACCAGGGAAGAAAACTGCTGTCTGGTGTTGTCTCTGGGTTCCAGACTTTAGTCCGTCATTGAATGCAAAGTATTTGCAACAGAGTGTTAAAAATGATAATTTCAATATTGACTATGTCTGTTCGTCCAAATACTTTGGAGCCCCTAAAACTGAAGGAGCTGTGCATTGAAGTAGAAAGTCTGCATTTCAAGAACATCCTGATTGTTTCTTGTTAAATGCATTGTGATGGCAAATGAAACTCAAAGAATGAAAATTGTGTTTCTGTCCAAATATTTATGGACCTAACTGTATAGACCACTGGTTCCCAAACTTGGCCCTGGGAGCCCTCTGCTTATGTTGGCTTTTGTTCCAATCATGCTTACAATCCCAGATTTAAACAAGCTGTAAATTATTTTGATTAATTGCTTTTCAGGCCAGAAAGAAGTTTCACCCCCTTAAACCATATTGACAAAAATGGCCAAGCGTTCCATAATGTTTAAAAGCCAAATGTCAACTGCATATTGTGCTTATTCTGTGACATTCCCAGGAAGGAGGCCGAGTTAAGGTAGCAATAAATTTTTAATGATCAAAATCAAGGATGTAGTGAATCAACAAGCTGCTAATTAGGTTTTTGAACACGAGTCTTTCAGTTCTTTCTAAATGGTTTTCCGAATCCCAATCACAAAAATAACACCTGTCTTTGAAATCTTAATTACCTCATAAATGGTGAGTTTTAGTGACAATTTAAAGTCACTTGATTTTACAATTTCAAGATTCTCAATTTCTCCCTCCTTTTATACAATAAAGTTATTTGTAATATGGCGTGATTTTAATATTGTGCTCTTCAGCTCTTCAGCAATAACCTGTACAGCTTTTTCTAAGATGATATTTCAAAAAGTGCACATAATCCGTATGAGTGTTGGTAGCAGTTAAAAAAAATTGCAACTCATCAAAATTCTGGGACTGCAACTGTGGCTGGAAAAAGTAGCAGACATGGGGTCCCCAGGATGGAGTTTGGGACGCACTAGTCCAGCCTGTCAACTTCTGGATCTATCCATCTGCCACGCCCATTACTGATGCCACTTCAAGCCATGTTTGAAGGAGGAAAGACACTCCATTTTGGGTCAGTCACATGTCTGTCTCTCTGGGGTGGGGCTCTCATTGGGGCAGGGCTCACTCTAGCGCGGGGCTCTCTCAGAGACAGGCTCTCTCTGGAGTGGGGCTCTCATTGGGGCACACACACACACACACACACACACACACACAGTTGTCAATCATTTTACTTTATTGACACGTTTTCCAATAATCGTAATTGGTAACTGAAGACACGGTTTCTCTCCATATGCGATCTAACAACGATGAAATCATGGGCTAAATTCAGTACAGAAAAATAATTTACTTATTTAGGCCAATGCTTCACGTTGATTGAACTGGTCCGTGTTCCAATGAAGCACAGACTTTCCCTCTCGGTGTTGTGTGGGTTGATTAAAAAAAAGTGGCACTCAGCAGTTCAATAGGCTATAAAAAGCGTGCGGCTCCAGCTATTTGCTTGAGAGTCGACAGGTATGCAATTTTGAATAACTTTGATTTCAATACAGCAAATACACGTCCAGATGAATTACTGTCTTACCTAATCGGGAGAACAAGCAGCACCTGTTGGAGAACCTTTTGCTAAACATGAAAATGACTGAGAACTGGTCAGGACTATAAATTGTTTTAAACTGATGTTTTGTGCATTCTGTTCTTGTTCCGCCACTGTGCTGAATTTAGGCCATGATTTAATCGCTGTTATATCACATATGGAGAGAAACCGTGTCTTCAGTTGCAAATGACGATAACTGGAAAACGCGTCAGTACAGGAAAATGATTGAGAAGTAGATAGGACTAATTGCTGTCATAAAGGCACGTGTCGTAGCCCACCCTCTGGCTACGCCACTGGTGCACACACACACGCGCGCGCGCACACACAGACGCAAAAGTTTTAATTAAACTAACTTTTCCTCAGATGCAGCAAAATACACACATGCAGAAAAATGTGTGAGCAGTGAAATATACGCACATTAAATAAGCCACACAAACAGAGACCACGGAGAGCAGCTCGGCCTCCTTCTCAGCTCTGCAAAGCAGCGCCGCTGAAACCACTTCCTGTTTACTGGGTACATGAGAACTGTGCCATTACTGCACTGGCACATCTCACAAGGCCTACATGAGAAAAACTCTTCACATCTCTAAACTCATATGAGGAGGGTGGCATTGCTGCAGGGGCATCCATCACAGTGCCTGCGTGAAAAACACACCTTTCACTTCTCTAAACTCATGCGAGAACACAACAGCACCAGTGCTGCTTAGGTATCCCTTACACTGCCTGCCTGAAAAAAACACCTCTCGATGATTTTATGTATCATATCATGGGCATTGCTGTATAGGTATCCTTCACACTGCCTGCTTAATAATCACCTTTAGCATTTCACATCTTCAATGACGATAGTGTCATCCCAATGTAGGTACCCTGCCTGTGTGAAAAAACCTTTCTCAACTCAGAAAAACAGGTTACAAAGCTTAGTCGCATTAGTAGTCCAAGTCATCAATGGGGCCTCGCGTTTACTAAACTTGTACATTATCAGGACAAATAAATTTTGAGTTTCATGTGAGAAGGCACATTCGATGTTTTCCCCAGTATCTAATGTTCCAAAGTTTCAATATAACCATTTCCACTGACACACAAACATACACAAGATCAAAGAATGTCACATTCACACACACATATGCTCAAAAGCTCTCTGTGCTCTTGTGCGCAGGCAGGTGTGGCTGGGTTTGTGTGTGCATGTGTGCGTGTGTGTGTGTGTGTGTATGTGTGTGCGTGTGCATATGTGTGCGTGTGTGTGCGTGTGTGTGCGCGTGTGTGCGCGTATGTGTGCGTGTATGTGCGTGTGCATATGTGTGTGTGTGTGTGCATGTGTGTGCGTGTGTGTATGCAGTTCTGAGTGGGCTGCATGAGTGCATTTGCGTGGGTCACAGTGAGATTAAGAGTTTACTCACAGCACAGTAAACTGACGGTATGGTACTGGGTTCATGTATATTTGATTTTATTTGCTTAGCTGTCTCTCTGCAGCAGAGTTTATCCTGATTTCCTCTCTCTAGCAGCTCAATGAGGATGCAATACGTTTATTTAACTGTGGATTCAGCTGGTTTATCTCAATCTTTATTAGGAGTGTAATGATGGAGTATCAGGATGTAATGGTGGAGTATCGGGGTGTGTGTGTATATGTGTGTGCGTGTTCATGCATTGTTCCCTACATGTGTGTCCAATCAGAGGCTAATGGCCCCGCTGTTAAAACATTCCTTAAAATCCGCCATGATGTCATCATGAACCCCATCTGAACCCACTATTACCAGCGTTACCCGAATCCCCCATCTGTCCGGCCGACTCATCATTCACAGCCCTCACTCAGCTTTAAAAATAATTCTGCAGTCAAGCAACGACTTTTCTCTTTTTCCTCGCTCTCTCTCTCTCTCTCTCTCACACACACACACACTCTCTCTCTCTCTCACACACATGCACTCTCTCTCTCTCTCTCACACACTCTCTCTCTCTCTCTCACACACATGCACTCTCTCTCTCTCTCTCTCACACACTCTCTCTCTCTCTGGCTCTCTAACACACACACACATTCTCTCTCTCTCTCTCTCGCTCTCTCACACACATACACTCTCTCTCTCGCTCTCTCACACACTCTCTCTCTCTCTCTCTCACACACACTCTCTCGCTCTCTCTCTCTCACACACACACACTCTCTCTCTCTCTCAAACACTCGCTGATTGATTCACCATAAGTGCCGAGTATTGGGCTAGAATCAGCCAGGCTTTTGTGATTAGCGAAGGTCTTATTAAATTGCGGGTTTGGATCTACTTACAGTCATAATGTATGTGTGTTTGTGTGTGTATGTGCGTGCGTGTGTTGGTGTGTGAGGGAGTGGGTTCAGTCGGGCAAAAGAGGGGGAAATGAATAAAACACAGAGAGGGAGGTACAGGGAAGGGGGCACAGAGGCGGGTTTAATTCACATGTGGAAATAATTCTCTTGTAATAGCGAATTTGGGGGCCGAGAGAGCCTGGCTGAGCCGTGGTGGTCGGGAGAGCTGCGTACAAAGCTCATCCGCAAACAACACTACCTTTTGACAATAAAAGAATACACTTGCTACAGCGGGGTAATGGACGCTCACTGCTTTTCCGAATATGCAGTAATAGATCTGTTAGAATTTTTTTGCGACCAGACTTCAAGAACGCAAAATCTACCAGTAGGCTCTTAGCAGTAGTAGTGACTCCTCTCAGTAGGCCTACATGTCCTTGAACAGAATTATATTGTCGCAATAGTCAATAGGCTACTCGCTGAAACGAGTGCGCAGCCATTGATAGTGATGAGCGTTTCTCCGGGAAAATGCGGGTGCCGTACAAATCACGGGGTGCTTTGTTTATTTTCGAAGAGACTACTACTGCACAGCAGGAATTCTGCTAAATAAAAAGTAGCCTAATTTAACGCCTAAACCTGGTAAACTGTGGTTAATTCTGCGTTTTACAAATCACCAATCACGTAAGACCATCGCTACTTTCAGGTGGTCGCAAACCATTTTTCTTCGCTGTTTATACACGTTCCCCTTAAGATAACACATTTATTTTCACATTTATGCATCTATTTCTCCTGGTGCAAAAGTCAGGAAAACAAATACAAAGAACTGCAGTTGAGGGATTAACTTGCAAGGGCTCTTGTCGCCGCCGGCACACCTGGCACATCTTCACACGAGCCCATCTGAAGTTTTCCTTTGTTAAAAACGACATTACTCGTAGACAAGCGGGCGACCACAAGTATTTCAGGTCGCTGAGTAACCGTCAGAACCTGAGTGCTCGTGTTCGCGAGCGTTTAACCCCCGTTTATAAATCTGTCCGCAATCAGCATCTCGAGGTGATGAGAGACGGCGGTGCTGCGCTCGAGGCCAAAGGTGTTCCGCAGGTGTGCGTGATTGTGTGTGTGCGCGTGTTGGCAACTGCTGTACAGCGCTCGCGCCCTGTAATTATCAAATTCTCTGTCACAACCTGCACGAAAGTTTACCCGTCACGCACAATATTTCCACAGAGACTTTCTCGACTAAACGAAAACGGACGTGCGGGTATACAAGCACACACAATAACACACACACGCAAATACAGTAGCATCAAATAATTTTTCATTGTAAATATTTGAAATCAATGGAGTGTGCGCCCTGCGATGGATTGGCAAGCTGTTCAGGGTGGGTCCCTGCCTTTGCCCGTAGTCAGCTGGGATAGGCTCCAGCTCGCCCCGTGACCCTAGTGAGGAACAAGCGGGTATAGAAAATGGATGGATGGAGTATTTGAAATCCCTCACCAAGTCCGGAATTCTAGATGCAACATTCCACTCGGGTGGAATAGCGTTGCGCAGCTCTTTGGTTTTCCCCTTCAAATGACATTGGCTGGGTGGCGGTTTAGCCGCGAATTACTTGGTTCGAATCAGCTCTTCCCAACTAGCGGGGCTGTGAGTAATGGGCCGTATACTCACATACAAATGCCTTTATTAACTCCAGGCTAAACACTTGCTTTGTAGCGTCAACATTATGTAAATTTGCTGGAGCGAATTGCGCTTTGATATGATGTTGTGTCATGTGGTTGTGACATGTTCATTCAACAAAGTTTGGGTGAGTAGGCTAAATCGTTGACTGTGTTCAGTACCGACATTTGTGAGATTGGAAAGAGACTGGAATTATTGGGAGCGACTTTACACAGGGGTTGTTGAACTACAAATGTTTCTTCATCGTATCTGAAAATGAATTTAAGATTAAACGCCTCAGCCAGGACCCTTAATCAGGGATCATCCACTTCGTACAACCCCTGGCAAAAGAAATTGCGAAGTCACGACACTGACCGAATGTTTAACCAGATTTGTCACTTCATAGCAAATTAAGAAATTACAGATTATGACAAGAAACAATTTTTATAGTATTTGAACATTCAGACTTCATGAAACACACCTAAAAAATTAGATTAAATTATTGCAATCAAATGCATATTTAATTCATCATCATGATATTACAGTCTTGTTTCTTGTACCACAGGCATTTCACCATCAGAATTTGGTCTGAGGCATTTATTGAAAGTTGTGGGCTGAAAAGGAAGGGGACAAACAGTCTCCCGTAAACAAAAAAAAAATGGTTTGCAAGGAGCAAGAATTGTTTGCAGCGACGTATTTTGCTACTGTTTCTTCGAAGTGCTAATCTTGTCCAAGTATTTGATAATGTAATGGTGAAGAATTAACAAAGTATGTTTTAGTGCCACATGCAATAAATTCAAAATCTTTTCAGGATAATTCATGACGTGTGAACACCATATAGGCTCTAAGCGTCATTTAATTTGCTTTTGTGTTTTGCAAGATTGTTCGTTATTAATTTTGCCTTTGATGGCATAGAGAAACTTTCAGCGATAGGAGTGCAACTGTTAAAGCCTGAAATACGTTATACAATATACGTCTAATACAAATGCATTACTCACTTCAATTTTGGATATTCCATCTACACAATGTATTTATTATGTCCTACATCTGATAATTCTCTGAGAGCAGATCCAGATATTTGTTCTTAACCATGTAATCTGTGACATACGTATTCCCACATTGAAATGCTGTATCAAATAGGAAAAAAATTGAAACCACAGAGAAGTTGGCTTCGCCATAATCTGATTTGTTTTAAAACGCTGACACGAATAGCCACATGACAGCAAGTTGTAATGCAACCAGTGACACTGAATTTTTTTTTTTTTTTTCGATATATGAAAATAATCACACAAATCTGGTTAAGCAGGCTACGTTAATTTATGATTGAATGCTGCGTTACTTTTGTGAGTCAATACTGCCCTCTTGAGGCAAAATTAAGCGCAGCAAGTCTAGTGTCTCTTCGCTCTATGTGTTGAGAAGTAAAAGAAGTGGACGGCAGGATGTCGCAGTTCTCAACGGGAGAGCGATGAAGCTCAGTAAATACAGGCGGCAACAACGGGAACGCCCACATTTACCGTTACACCTGGTTAGAGCCGAGAGGGAAAACAATCCTTCCTCCCCGTCCGCTATACTGTAAAAACAGAATTGAAACTTATCTTGCAAACGCTAAGAAGTTGTCATGACGTACTTTGAGTCGCTCTTGCCTGCTGACAAGGATCGATATATAAAAAAAAATTAAATATACTGGGGTTGGATTGTTGTCCGTACATTTTAAAAGACTGGGCGAATGATCCGACTCAGAGGCCTACAGACATACACGTTCTGTTGTGAGGTCCCACCATTATCTGCCAAATCTGTCCTCTCTTCTGATAGCTTGAAGCCATTTTGTCCTCCTTTGCGGTTCCATTTTATTATTTGGTAAAATGTAAAACTTTAATTGGTAATTTATTTGTTTATTTGCGGTGCAAAAGGGTACACAGCCACTCCTCGGCATTACGGCTAAAGGCAGTGACCGGTTTCTTTCCCCCCTCGGCTCCACGTTTGTGGGTGTTTCCTTTGTTGCCGACTGAATGTGAGGTACAGTTCAGGAACCACTCGCGAGAGACAGAAATCCAGAAACGTAAAGGGGTCCGAGTCAAAGCCAAAAAACACAGGAATTGCCGACCCACAATACAAAATACTAAAACAGGGCATCCAAACACAGAAATTGTGGTCATACAAAAATGGGTCAAAATCCAGAAAGACAAAAACTACAAAAAGGGAAATGGCAAGAATCAAAGTCGGTCAGTCCAGTAGAAGAGAAACAATACTCAATGGCATACAAGGCGCTCTGTACAAAGAAATATTGATCAACGTTCTGACAAGAGCTGTGAGTGAAATTACTGCTTAAATACATGCAGCGGTCACATGCTATACAGGAAACAGGTGTAGTGAATAAGACTAATTACATCGGGAGAATCACATGAGGGAAGCCCTAACCAGGAAAACTGGCAAAAGACAAAACATGAACGGGAATCACTCAAACAGCCTTTGACATTAAAACAGTTGTAGTCCAGGAGTTCTATGTGCACAGATAATGAGCGCAGGAGAGTAATTAAGCACGTGCGAGAGATTCTCGCAGAAACTCAGGGGAAGACAGATACAGCTGAGCAAGAGGCGGAGATTAGAACAGTGCGATTGCTGAGAGGGAATTAGTCTAAATTAGTAGCGGTGCAACTTTACAAATTTATCGACAGTGCTCATTTGTAAGTTAGTAATCTATATACATGGATTAGTAGACTAAAATACAAATGTTAGTCTTGTTAGTAATCAGAGCAGAAAGACAAAGGAAGTAAACAAGAAACAAAGGAATATTTTAAACACCGGAATTCATTTAAATCACCCGAAGTAAGTGAGCACAGAGACAGGGAAGATGGACTGAACCAACTAGATCACAAGACAGGGGTGACAAGTCCCATGGAACTGAGAAATGGAATGAACTAAAAACCTGAGTGTACAATCACCAAAAAGAATAAATAAAAGGCAAAATCACGAAAACAGAACATGAACATAAACATGACCAAAAAGGCAGAATCACAATACTGAATCTATTGGAGCGATCTGATATAGCGCAAAACTGTCGGGAGATGAGATGAAGGAAGGGGATTTCTTGTCGACATCCGCACTTCCGGTAATAAGACCAGCTTTGCCAAGCCAATGCATGCGTGACGAAATGCACGGGCATCGTGCAGCTTCGCAGTCAAATACCATCGTAGATACACAGATATGAATACGAAAATACCGTAAAATTCAAAAAAATGCCACAAACTAGTCAAAGCTGGAGTTCACGTTTTGGAATGAAACGCTATAAATTGCCATTATATTAGCTAGCATTCGACCGTATGCGGTTATGAGCGGAAGTTCGCTCGTCGACATTTTTACATTTGACCCGTGATTTTCTGCCGTCATATCCGCCTAGCGGTGTGCCGTATTGTATATCGGCTCGCTTCTATCCACCTTATTCCTGAGGGCGCCACTGTAGACATGATGAGGGGTGCAACTTCTGGCGGAAGTAGTTTTATCAATACTTTTAGTCAAGAACAGCGGCGTCTCTTTCAGTTAACTTAGCGATTACAGTTCTTTTTTTTTATACAAATTAACTTGCTTTTCTTAAAATGTCCCTTCAGAGCTCGGGCACCTATTGCGCTGTTCGAGGCTGAAGTAACAACCAGAGAAGCTAAATTTATGGTTTCATCAACAGTGTTTTGAACACGCACCCAGAACACAGGGGATTGTATTTGTTCAGCGAAACGGTTTCCATCCCCCAGCTACAGAAAAGGAGGCCAGAATTTGGCTGAAAACCTGAATTTGAAAAGACTCCCAAAAACATTAGGTGCTCATTTCATTATGTCGACAAAAAACGATTCCTACTTTAAGGCTCGGCTCAGACAAACCGCCGCAGAGGAGATGCCAGGTCCTCAGAAGCATTTTGACAGCAGTACCAGGAGAGCGCAAAGTATGATTTCATGTGTAGGGAGGACAGAAAATTGATGTATTCGTCCGGTAATGTCAGTCAGTGTAACAAACGTTTCATCCAGTACAGCTTAAAATGAGGCTGTGGAAGTAGCAATAGTCTAATACAATTTCAAAATTGCCCACTCTGTTCCAAACAATAGTCTTGCACTCCAAACCTCATTTCACTAAAATTAAAAGTACGGAAAAAATTGATTCACTGTGTTTTACATGTTATAGTATTGGATTAGCTAGCAACTTAATATCATATTATGTATTTGACTGGAGCAGAGCTAATTTGACTCATACTGTCGGATGGCTTAATTTAGTCTGTATAACAATCCATTACGTTTCACATGTAGAACAATATTTACCGCTGAAATATAGTGTTTCCTGCATAAATGTTCTCTGAAAGTACATGTATATCTGTTTTAAGGTACATAAGGTCGGATACTACCTCCTTTAACAAAACACAACTGACCTTGTTGCTGTGGAAGTACTACATATGCTTCGGAGCTTTGTAGATTGTTCATAGCTTCGCAGTCTCTGGCAACAGAGTCGTTAATGCAGCCAAATGCGCAAGTGTGGCCACTGCTTCAGGTCGTTCTCCCATTCTTCGATAGTAGAAGGCAGCGGTACCGTAACTTCATCCCATCTGAGGGCTAAAAGGTGATGTTTCCTCATATATTATTTTACAATCGCTTAAAAAAAGAGGATTTGCATGAGCTGATAGATAGATAGATAGATAGATAGATAGATAGATAGATAGATAGATAGAATTTATTGGATTTAAAGACAGACAGAAAAAACATCAACAAAATCCGATGGATAAACATGTTAAAGTGCACGCACTTGTTTCCAACATGGTCCCTACATACAAACATAAAAGCACTCATAGACATAGCACAGATAAACAAGTAAGGAATTGCCTATCTAGCACCTTGCTAAAAACATTACCAATAAACAAGTAGTATAGTATACCTGTTATTCAGTGGATAGGAAAATTACCCGATTGCACTTGCTAAAACATTGTTGTGGTGATTCATTCATGGTCATTCCTAGAAAAATTAGGATAGCCTACATTCACAATAGAACATTTAAATCACCTTATAAAGGTTATTTTAAACCCTACTTTAAAACTGATCTAGATTGACTCCTCTGGCTGACTAATCCTTGACCTTGTCAAAGAGGTGGTTCCGAACCTTGCTCTTGTACACGCCTTTCCTACTGATTAGCCTTATACTAGGTGGGAGGTCATTCCATAGAGCGATGCCTGTGTAAAAGAAACTACTCTGAGCTACTGCCTTCACTCTAGGCACTGAGCAGGAGTTTACGCTGGCTCTGGTGTTGTGATGATGTTGAGTGTGGACCATGACTATCTGTGTGGTTAGATAGGACGGGGCAGTACCATGGATGATATTGTACATCTGGTTCAGTTTCAGCTGCTCTACCCTGAGGTGTATTGGTAGCATGCCTGCCTTTCTGAATTCCTCCCTGCCAACATGTGCTCTGGAGGGCAACTTCTGTAGATATCGAACTGCTCTATTTTGCATGACCTGTAGCTTGCCACTGATCTTAGCTGTCAATCCACTGAACCAGGCTGAGCTTGCATAATCAAAATGACACCGCAGAAGGGATGTGACCAGCAGTTTCTTGATCTTATTATCAAAGGCCTGGGTGTTTCTATAACGAAATTTCATCTTACCTGCACATTTCGCTATGATTTTAGAGATGATTTGTTCACCTGAGAGATATTTATCTAGTTTTAGACCTAGATATCTAACACTATCCTTCCCTGATATCTCTGCCTCACCACAAGATATTTCGAGATGATCTACTTTAGCCCTTCTTTTCCTGGTACCAAACAATATCGACTCAGTTTTTCCCAGATGGATTGAGAGTTTGTAATCAGTGAGCCACTCACAGGCATTTTCCAGCTCTTTAGATAGAGCAGCTTCAATCTCCCTGGTGTCCTTTCCTGGTACAAGCAGTGCGTAATCGTCCGCATCGAGCAGGAGCTTGCATCGTACTGCTGCTGGCATGTCATTCACAAACATAAGAAATAAAGGTGGGCCTAGGATGGAACCTTGAGGAATTCCACATCCTATCTCTAGGGGTTCCGAACTAACACCATCTAAATCAGTGGTTCTCAACTGGTGGGTCGCGACCCAAAAGTGGGTCGCAGACCCGTTCTGGGTGGGTCACGGACAGCTGGTCAAAAAAAGTAAATAATATGCGCATCTGATTTTATGTATTTTATTTTGAAAAATGATTTATTTTGAAAGGCACGCATCAGACACGTGCAGCCGCCTTGACGCGGTAGCCATGGTATCTGCCATTTGATAAACTGTCACTGTCTGTGTTGCAATGGTGAAGGGTAAATATGACCCGGAGTATTTAAAAGGCGGATTTTCGTACATTGAGGATCATAAGGGACAGAAACCCTAGCGTGTAGTATGTAGTGAAGTGCTTGCAAATGAGAGCATGAAACCATCGAAACTGAAGCGCCATTTGGATACTAAACATCCTACATGCAAAGACAAGCCGGAGGAGTTTTTTCAAAGACAACTCCAGCAGCTGAGGACTTCACAGAAGTGTCTGACAGCGTCTTGCTCCAAACAAGAGGAAGCTCTCCGTGCCTCTTACCACGTAGCTCACCGTATTGCGAAGGCAAAGAAAACTCACACAATATCAGAAGAGCTTATTTTACCTGCAGCCATGGATATGGTGAGAGAGGTGATGGGTCAATCAGCGGCAGACAAGCTGAAAACCATACCGCTGTCCAATGATACTATAGCTCGACGTATTCATGACATGTTTGGTAATATTAAAGAACAGACCACAGCCCGCGTCCAAGCAAGCCCCTACTATGCCCTGCAGAAGGACGAATCCACCGATGTATCTAACCATGCTATTTTGTTGGTTTATGTGAGACACATATTTGATGGTGATTTGCAGGAACAGTTTCTCTGCAGTAGACATCTCCCTACCACTACAAAGGCAGAGGACATTTTCAACAGTGTGGACTTGTATTTGAGCTCAGTGGGCCTGAGCTGGGAATACTGTGTGGGAATCACGACTGATGGCGCGGCTGCCATGACCGGGAAACATTAGGGTGTGGTGAAGCAAATTCTGGAGAGAGCACCGAATGCAACGTGGAACCACTGCTTTTTGCACCGTGAAGCGCTGGCGGCCAAGGATATTGTGCCGGAGCTCGACGAGGCTTTGAAAGATGTCATCAAAGTGGTGAACCACATAAAACGGAGTGCAAAAAACAGCCGCTGCTTCTCAAATCTGTGTAAAGACTTGGGCTCTGAGCACATGCAAGGTTTGTATCACTCAGAAGTCCGCTGGCTATCGCGGGGTAAGGTGTTGTCACGTTTTTATGAACTTAAAACAGAAATCGCCACCTTCCTCTCAGAGAATAACTCTCCTTATGCTGAACTGTTTGACAACGAAATCTGGCTGGCACGAGTTGCATATCTTGCTGATGTGTTTGAGCACCTCAACGCATTAAATGTGTCTATGCAAGGAAGAGGACACAATATTTTTGAACAGTCCGACAAAATCGCTGCGCTCCAGAAAAAGATCAAACTGTGGGTAAATCATTTATCCAAAGACTGACTGGACATGTTTCCCAGTGCTTGCCATGAAGTACAGCAGCTGGACACTGCGGCCAAAAATGACTTGGAAAAAAACCCTCAGTGCGCATCTTATTAAACTTCAAGCTCGGTTTGACAACTACTTCCCTGAGAAATACAGAGATAATGATGCTTGGATACGCGACCCCTTCCGCATCGACATGGAAAGCATCACGTTGCCGTGCAACGAAGAGCATCAGCTGGTGGAGTTGTCATGTGACCAGACGATGAGAAGGAGATTTGGCGAGGTATCCCTTCCCCACTTCTGGTGCAGCGATGCGATGAGTGAGTATCCATCCCTCGCGACTCTTGCAGTCAAAACGCTCCAACCATTCAGCACAACCTATCTGTGTGAAAGTGGCTTTTCCATCATGTTGCAGCTCAAATCAAAGCAGAAAACAGACTGGACACTGAGCATGATCTGAGGGTAGCTCTGTCCACCGTCCTCCCAGACTTTGAAACTCTCATCAAAAATAAACGACATGCCCAACTGTCTCACTGACTTCCCCAAATGACAGGTTAGGTGAATAGATCTTGTTTAGTAGATCTTTAATTATTGTTTGATATTTATTTTATTATTTTCTTTTTTCTTTTTGTCCATGTAGTTGTAATGGTCCTCCTAAGTTCCTTATTATTTCTGAATAGGCCTACATATAAGTGAAATTTAATTTTGTGGCCATACTTTGTGCACTTTTGATTATTTTATTCACTTGTCTTGGTATTCCTCATGTGGCCTGAATGCAGGGACCTTGATTGTTTTGTGGGTCTTGTGCAATTTGAAATTCACTTTTGTCTGCATGCAGTTGCATGGTCCTTCTCCTTCTGAATGTACTTTGAATGCAGAGATAGATGTCAAATATCTCATTTTGCTGGTCTCCATTTTGATACTTCATGTTTGATACTTATTTCATTCAATTCTGTACGCAGTTGTCATGGTTCTCTGGTGTTTTGCACTAATAAAAATGATTATATTTATGTTAAAGCCTTGAGTTTTCAAAGGCTTTTTAAAAAATACATTTGCGCAGTCTAAGGACTATAAAAGTGGGTCGCGACTTAATGACCATGGGAAAATGTGGGTCCCAGAGTGAGACCATTTGAGAACCCCTGATCTAAATCACACACTTGAAATCTACCTGTGAGATATGAAGAAAACCATTTAACAGTCATCTCACTAAAACCTAAGCATTTGAGCTTTTGACAGCAGAATGGCATGATTGACAGTGTCAAAAGCTTTTTGTAAGTCAAGCAGGACTATGCCCACAAGGTATCCCTTGCTAAAGTGCCGCTAAACATAGTCGAACAGGTCTATGAGGCAGGTGTCTGTCGAGTGAGCTGATCTGAACCCTGACTGATGTTCATAGATCAGGTTGTTGCTAGTCAGGTATTCCTCAACGACCTTGGACATGTTAGTTAAGATGGACACTGGCCGGTAGTTGCCTACATTAGTTTTGCTGTTCTTTTTATGCAGTGTGACCACCCTGGCCATTTTAAGTTCAGCTGGAAACTTTCCCTGAGTTATCGAAAGGTTTACTAAGTGGGTGACTACTCCAGAAATTGCATTTGCACTGTCCCGCAGGAACCTACCAGGGATAAGGTCCAGTCCTGTGGCTTTGTTTGTGGGTAAGGTGGATAATATTGTCCTCACATTCTCCTCTGAGACCGGTTTTAGTGCAAAACCATCCATTGTTACACCTTTATGTTTGTAAAAAGAACTGACAAATGTCTGGCCATAAATCCATGAGCCGCTGGGAAGCTTCACTACAAGGCTGGCTGCAACGGTTGTAAAAAAGTTATTAAAATGACTGGCAACCTTACCCTTATCATGACACAACTTGTCGTCAATGATCAAACCTGTGCTTCCACTTTTATCGTTATATTCACCTGTAGCACCTAATTCCTAAAGCACTTTCCAGAGCTTTTTAGGCTGGTGTGCATTTACAGCTACTGAGTCTGAGTAAAACTGGGTTTTGGCTTTCTTTGTACTGTAGGTTACTTGGTTTCTGAAGTGGATGAACTTAGCATGGTCAGACGGTGATTTAGATTTTCTGAACTTACTAAAGTGAAAGTTGCGTTGTCGTATTAGACTAAGAATCTCTGGGTTCATCCATTTAGCTGATACTATAGTAAACAGCTCAGTGACAGAATGCAGCAGAAGTTACGTCCAATATTCGCATAAGGGATCATGGGACATGGGAATAAGGTGGATTGAACAAGTTTTCAGTTGAGCACCATGCCTACTGCGCAGCTCGCTGACGTTTTGTGACATAAACCGAGAGAGAAGCGGTAACTGGTCAGGTAGTTGTACCCTACACACAATTCCCAGCGAGTAAGCGATTGCGTCTGTAAGTATAATCTGATTTTGTTTGATGTTATTATGTTTTAGTTCCATTACTTCATAGGTACTTCACTTCGTTAGCGATGTGGCTCAATCGTCTACTGTCTATGATTCGTCTGTGGGCTTCTGGTCTAAACAGTACAGTTATTTACCTCCTGTGCGACAGGAAGTTGCCGGCATTTCGGCTGGCATTTCACGTCACTTTTAGCCTAGCCAGTGCCATCGGCTAAAAATGCTTATTAACGCTACATACAAAGTAAAGACGTCTGCTACAAAATGTAGTATCTCTGTAGAAAATATTGCAGTGGACATGAAGGCTCATAATGTTTTTAGTGTAAACTTATTGGAGGTCAAAAGTTAGACAAAATGAATGGGGGTGAATGGAGAAGCTACAGCTGGATGATCATCTGCTATCTTCCAGAGCGTTCAATTGAGCGTCAACTTCTGGGTGTTTTCCCACCCCCTTTGTTGAGAAGTTTCTTGGTTACTGGTGCTGGGTGAAGCTTCAGCAGCGGTGAAAGTCCAAAAGGGAAAATTGCGTTTGAAGAAAAGGCAGGGCCTACTTACCCATAAGCTGCATAAAGCAAAATGTCTGCTCCCTGATATAGGGAGAGAGAACATGAACTGCATGCCCTGTGTAATAACTTGAATGTGTACATGAAAGTTACTGTTTTTCCAGTCAGGCAATAGCGGGGCAGAACGGGGTCCTGTGTTTATGGTGACGTCAGCAGGAAGATAAAACAGTGAGTGGGGATGTAGGTTCTGAAGGTTTGTTACTGCAAGAAATAAAAAGACAAGCGAACAGGAAGTTGCGCCTGACTCATGATGACTTTATTACACTCTGTAAGACTTTATTATTTATGATAGTTTTGCCATCAGGGTAATGTCCTCTAACTCATAGTTCAATCAGGCAACTCTGAATTGAATTAAATATTTTGTGGAGCATAAATACTTTGCATAATGGAAGCAAGTTTGGCGGCAGCTCTGTCTCTATTTATTAATTCCCTGAAAATGATCTGCCAGATTCATTTCAGGTAATGATAGCCAGACCCCCGCAGGGGATCATAGAAACAGACCCACAGAGGGATGCTGGGGTGGTGGAGGGACTGCAGAACTTCATGGGCAGCAGCACAGAGCAGCAGCAGCAGCAGCAGAACGAGCAGCAGCACTGAGCAGCAGTAGCAGCAGCAGCAGCAGCAGCAGCACGAGCAGCAGTAGCAGCAGCAGCAGCAGAACGAGCAGCAGCACTGAGCAGCAGTAGCAGCAGTGCAGAATGAGCAGCAGCAGCACGAGCAGCAGTAGCAGTAGCAGCAGCAGAACGAGCAGCAGCACTGAGCAGCAGTAGCAGCAGTGCAGAATGAGCAGCAGCAGCACGAGCAGCAGTAGCAGCAGCAGCAGCAGCAGCAGAACGAGCAGCAGCACTGAGCAGCAGTAGCAGCAGTGCAGAATGAGCAGCAGCAGCACGAGCAGCAGTAGCAGCAGCAGCAGCAGCAGCAGAACGAGCAGCAGCACTGAGCAGCAGTAGCAGCAGTGCAGAATGAGCAGCAGCAGCACGAGCAGCAGTAGCAGCAGCAGCAGCAGAACGAGCAGCAGCACTGAGCAGCAGTAGCAGCAGTGCAGAATGAGCAGCAGCAGCACGAGCAGCAGGAACAGCAGCAGCAGCAGCAGCAGCAGAACGAGCAGCAGCACTGAGCAGCAGTAGCAGCAGCAGCAGCAGCAGAACGAGCAGCAGCACTGAGCAGCAGTAGCAGCAGCAGCAGCAGAACGAGCAGCAGTACTGAGCAGCAGTAGCAGCAGCAGCAGCAGAACGAGCAGCAGTACTCAGCAGCAGTGCAGAATGAGCAGCAGCAGTACTGAGCAGCAGTAGCAGCAGCAGCAGCAGCAGCAGCAGAACGAGCAGCAGTACTGAGCAGCAGTAGCAGCAGTGCAGAATGAGCAGCAGCAGCACGAGCAACAGGAACAGCAGCAGCAGCAGAACGAGCAGCAGTAGCAGCAGCAGCAGAACGAGCAGCAGTACTCAGCAGCAGTAGCAGCAGTGCAGAATGAGCAGCAGCAGTACTGAGCAGCAGTAGCAGCAGCAGCACGAGCAGAACGGGCAGCAGGGAATGATCAGGTCGGCAGGGAGGTTCAAATGACCCGCCCAATTTAGATGAAGAGAGCATGTGACTGATCAGGGTTTGGCGCCGCGTTGAGTTGTCTGCCTGAACTAGCTCCGCAGGCTTCGCATCATAAACTGGCTTAATTCCCCAAAAATATTTAATATCCAAATCAAAGCGTTCAGTCTGGCAGTGTGCCGAGATTAGCTGAGACTAGCTGTCGAAAGTGGCAGCCATTACATTTCAGAGCTGCTGAAAGCAAATCATTGATAAGTAAAAGGACAGATTCTGCGCAGCAGTTAGTTCTAAAGCCAGATGAGGCAACTTCAAAAATACCCCCCTCATTTCCAAAAAAGGTGGGATGGAAAGGAACATTTCACGAAAAAAAAAACAAATCAATGAATTGAAAATCATCTTTGACCCATATCAAATTTAAAACTGTAGAAGGCAAAATCCATTTGTTCAGAGATATTTTTAAAACTAGACTGATTGTTGACTTGCTTGATGCATAAAGATGGTGCAAACTCAGTCGTCCGACAGCACCTCCTGTCATCTCGTTGTCCGTCATCTTTTGTCTGTCATCTTTACACAACTCGCCCTGCAACCTCTAGCGGTCACAAATATCTATCAAATTTTCAATAGTTGGTGGGGAACATCTTTACCACATGAACTACAGTTCTGCAAAAAAACATTTGCTTATATATTATTGTATTAGAAAACCCAAAACCAGTGAAGTTGGCACGTTATGTAAATTGTAGATAAAAGCAGAATACAATGATTTGCAAATCCTTTTCAACTTATATTCAATTGAATACACTACAAAGACAAGATGTTTAATGTTCAAACTGAGAAACTTTTTAATTGTGCAAATAATCATTAACTTACAATTTAAAGGCAGCAACACATTGCAAAAAAGTTGGCACAGGGGCCTTTTTACCACTGTGTTACATCGCCTTTCCTTTTAACAACACTCAGTAAACGTGAGGAGACCAATTTTTGAATCTTTTCAGGTGGAACTCTTTCCCATTCTTGCTTGATGTACAGCTTAAGTTGTTCAACAGTCCGGGGTCTCCATTTTCGTATTTTATGCTTCATAATGCGCCACACATTTTCAGTGAGAGACAGGTCTGGACTACAGGCAGGCCAGTCTAGTACCCGCAATCAATTACTACAGAGCCATGCTGTTGTAACACGTGCAGAATGTGGCTTGGCATTGTCTTACTGAAATAAGCAGGGGCGTCCATGAAAAAGACGTTGCTTGGATGGCAACATATGTTGCTCCAAAACCTGTATGTACCTTTCAGCATTAATGGTGCCTTCACATATGTGTAAGTTGCCCATGCCTTGGGCACTAATACACCCCCATACCATCACAGATGCCGGCTTTTGAACTTTGCGCCTATAACAGTCCGGATGGTTCTTTTCCTCTTTGGTCTGGAGGACACGACGTCCACAGTTTCCAAAAACAATTTGAAATGTGGACTCGTCAGACCACTTTTCCACTTTGCATCAGTCCATCTTAGATGAGCTTGGGGCCAGCGAAGCCGGCGGCGTTTCTGGGTGCTGTTGATAAATGGCTTTTGCTTTGCATTGTAGAGTATTAACTTGCACTTGCAGATGTAGCGACGAACTGTAGTTACTGACAGTGGTTTTCTGAAGTGTTCCTGAGCCCATGTGGTGATGTCCTTTACACACTGATGTCGGTTTTTGATGCAGTACCGCCTGAGGGATCGAAGGTCACGGGCATTCAATGTTGATTTTCGGCCTTGTCGCTTATGTGCAGTGATATCTCCAGATTCTTGAACCTTTTGACGATATTACGGACCGAAGATGATGAAATCCCGAAATTTCTTGCAATAGCCCATTGAGGAATGTTGTTTTTAAACTGTTCGACAATCAGCTCACAGCTGCTCAATTTGTTCACCAAGTGGTGACCCTCGCCTTGTTTGTGAATGACTGAGCATTTCATGGAAGCTGCTTTTATACCCAATCATGGCACCCACCTGTTCCCAATTAGCCCGTTCACCTGTGGGATGTTCCAAATAAGTGTTTGATGAGCATTCCTCAACTCTCTCAGTCTTTTTTGCCACTTGTGCCAGCTTTTTTGAAACATGTTGCAGGCATCAAATTCCAAAATGCAGTGTATTCAATTGAATATACACTCAACAAAAATATAAACGCAACACTTTTGTAAATGCTCGCATTTGTCATGAGATGGACTCAAAGATCCAAAATTCATTCCAGATACACAATATTACCATTTCTCTCAAACATTGTTCACAAATCTGTCTAAATGCGTGATAGTGATAGTGAGCACTTTTGCTTTGCTGAGACAATCCATCCCACCTCACAGGTAGCCACATCAAGATGCTCATCAGACACCATGATTAGTGCACAGGTGTACCTTAGACTGTCCACAATAAAAGGCCACCCTGAAATGTGCAGTTTTTGCTTTCTTGGGGGTCTTGGGACTCAGAACCAGTCAGTATCTGGTGTGACCACCATTTGCCTCATGCAGTGCAACACATCTTTTTCGCATAGAGTTTATCAGATTGTCAATTGTGGCCTGTGGAATGTTGGTCCACTCCTCTTCAATGGCTATGCGAAGTTGCTGGATATTAGTGGGAACTGGTACGCGCTGTCGTATATGCCGGTCAAGCACATCTCAAACATGCTCAATGGGTGACATGTCCGGTGAGTATGCTGGCCATGCAAGAACTGGGACATTTTCAGTTTCCAAGAATTCTGTAGAGATCCTTGCAACATGGGGCCGTGCATTATCTTGCTGAAACATGAGGTGATGTTCATGGATGTATGGCACTACAATGGGCCTCAGGATCTCATCACGGTATCTCTGTGCATTCAAAATGCCATCAATAAAATGCACCTGTGTTCTTCGTCCATAACAGATGCCTGCCCATACCATAACCCCACCACCACCATGGGCCACTCGATCCACAACATTGACATCAGCAAAGCGCTCACCCACATGACGCCACACACGCTGTCTGCAATCTGCCCTGAACAATGTAAACCGAGATTCATCCGTGAAGAGAACACCTCTCCAACGTGCCAGACGCCATCGAATGTGAGCATTTGCCCACTCAAGTCTGTTATGGCGACGATCTGGAGTCAGGTTAAGACCCCAATGAGGACGACGAGCATGCAGTTGAGCTTCCCTGAGACGGTTTCTGACAGTTTGTGCAGAAATTCTTTGGTTATGCAAACCAATTGTTTCAGCAGCTGTCTGAGTAGCTGGTCTCAGACGATCTTGGAGGTGAACCAGCTGGATGTGGAGGTCCTGGGCTGGTGTGGTTACACGTGATCTGCGGTTGTGAGGCCGGTTGAATGTACTGCCATATTCTCTGAAACGCCTTTGGAGACGGCTTATGGTGGAGAAATGAACATTCAATGCCCGAGCAACAGATCTGGTTGACATTCCTGCTGTCAGCATGCCAATTGCACGCTCCCTCAATGCTTGCGCCATCTGTGGCATTTTGCTGTGAGACAAAACTGCACATTTCAGAGTGGCCTTTTATTGTGGGCAGTATAAGGTACACCTGTGCACTAATCATGGTGTCTGATGAGCATCTTGATGTGGCACACCTGTGAGGTGGGATGGATTGTCTCAGCAAAGCAGAAGTGCTCACTATCACACATTTAGACAGATTTGAGAACAAAGTTTGAGAGAAATGGTAATATTGTGTATCTGGAATTAATTTTAAATCTTTGAGTCCATCTCATGACAAATGGGAGCAAAAACAAAAGTGTTGCGTTTATATTTTTGTTGAGTGTAGGTTGAAAAGTATTTGCAAATCATTGTATTCTGTTTTTATTTACGATTTACATAACGTGCCAACTTCACTGGTTTTGGGTTTTGTATTATCCTTTTATATTATTGTAAATTTGTCACTCTTGATGGTTTCAGGTTATCAATTTCATTTTCAAATTAGACAAAGATGACTAGAGTAAACACAAAATGCTGTTCTTAAATGAAGATTTCATTTGTTTTGGGAAAAAAAGCTATCCAGCCCTATTTGGCCCTGTGTGAAAAACTAACTTCCCCCTGCATTGCTAAGTCAACCACCTTAACAAATTTAATTGATAAATAGATTCAATTTCATGTGACACAAACAGGAATAATTAATGCCAACCCTTTTGAATTGAAACATTACTAAAATAGAAACTGCCTGGCAATGTGAAGTTGGCACAAAGCAGTACATGTTGCCACAATCTAAAGACATACAAGAACAGATATGAAACAAAGTTGTTGACATCAATCAGTCTGCAAAGGGCTGCAAAGTAAACGCTGCATTACGTTGTTCCACGGGGCTCTGTCCTGGGGCCCTTACTGTTTGCTCTTTATTCGCTACCACTGAGCCAGATCATTAGTAGTTTGAATATTTTTTACCATCTGTATGCTGTTGATATTCAGCTCCAGATTTTTTTCAAACCAAGGGAGGTCTGTCAGTTAACGAGGCTCCTTGACAACATAAGTGCGGTTTGGATGGCTGAAAACTCTCTCCAGCTTCATGTTGAAAAGACTGAGGTCTTAATTGTTGCCCATGATAATGTTACTCCTGTTATCTTGCAAGGTAGTGGATCTCTGTCCTCTGCTGTCCGTTACCTTGGGGTTATTTTCAAAAACTCCATGTCGTTGCATACCCATGTTAGGCCACTGTCCAGATCATTCTTTGTCCTAATGAAAAAATATCAGCAAACTTAGATCCATAGTCTCTAACGCAGAGCTGGAGATGCTAATCCAATGCCCTTGTCATTTCACGCTTAGATTTTTACAACATGCTGTTCTCCATCATTAGTAAATCTGCCCTGGGCTGTCTGTAGACAATCCAAAGTGTTCGATAGCTAAACTGCTCACCGAGTCTAACAAACGGTCTCATATCACCCCACTACTCATGTCCCTCCACGGCCTCCAAGTTGCCTTTAGGTTCAAGTTCAAAATTCTTATCCTCACATACAGAGCACTTCACGGTCAGGCACCTGCATATCTGATCAGATCACGAGAGCCAATATGTTATTCACAATAGAGCACAGATAACATTTCAAATGTTGAAACTGAGACATTTTACATTTTTATCCACAAAATGAGCTTATTTCATATTTTCTGGCTGCAACAGGTCTCAAAAAAGTTGGGACACAGGCCAAAAAGGGCAGAAAAAGCTAATTAATATACAGCGCCCTCCATAATTATGGGCACCCCTGGTTAAGATGAGTTCTTTAGCTTCCAATAAAATCAGTTTTTTTCTAAATAATATAGGACCACAATGAAAAAATGAGGAAAATCCAACCTTTAAAAAAATCCCACATTAAGGAATAATTCTTTTACATCAAATCACATGTTCCACAATTATTAGCACCCCTAATGTTAATACTTTGTACAACCCCTTTGCCAACAAAACAGCACGTAATCTTCTCGTATAAAGTCTCACAAGATGGAAGAATACAGAAAGAGGGATCTTCATCCTTGCACAATCTCTCTAAATCATCCAGCAACGTGGGTCCTCACCTCTGCACTCTCCTCTTCAGCTCACTCCACAGGTTTTCAATGGGGTTGAGGTCTGGGGACTGAGATGGCCAGGGGAGGAGCTTGATTCTGTGTCTGGGGAACCATTTCTATGTAGATTTGGCCACAGTTCAGGTTTGCCTGATTAACAGACAGACAGACAGCCAGAGTTTATTTCAGTAATAGGCCACCGGCCCAAAATACATACATCGTCAAACATATGTACGTAGCGCATATATACATATATACATGTAGACGTTTATATACACATTCAATTTTTCAGTTTGTTTCTAACATTATACAAAAACAAACATACATTTTTGACAATATGAGGGTTGTTACTTTGCATAAGAGAAATGAAGTTGTTAATTGTAGGGTATTTACTCAAATATTTTACAATATACTTGTTTCTAAAATCTGAGTAAGAATCACAGACAAATAGAACATGCCATTCATCTTCCACAGTAAGATGCCCCTTAGATTTACAAAATATACAGTGCCTTTCATTATAGCTAACATTTTCATACCTGCCAGTTTCGACAGCTAGATTAAAATTGCAGCATCTAAATTTAGAATAAATTACTTTCAGGTGTTGGGGTAGTTCATCCATACACAAATACCTTTCAACATTTAAGAGGGATTTAAACTGATTATAATATAAACACTTGCGAGTTGTATGCAAGGATGCCTGCCATAATTGTACAAGATTGTCACGCAATCTTTGTTTGAAAAGTGAAATAAATACATTAATATCCCCAACATCCTGACTTATCCAGACAAAGCCAAAACCAAATTGAAACAAAATAATCTTAATTTTACTTGCCCACGTGCTGCGGCCTACATCATCCAAAGCTTTTAGCATTATGTAACACTGCTTTGGTAATCTACTTTCTGATAAATGCAACAATCGACACCAGTATTTGACAGCTTTGGTCATATATACAAGCTGCAGCGGTACTCTCCCACATTCACCAAGAGCCATGTTATTACATGTTGATTTTCCAACTTTCAGTACAGATTTACAAAAATTTATCTGCACTGATTCAATGGTATTACAATAAGATGTACCCCATATTTCAGAACCATAACATAAAATAGGTGTCACCATGCAATCAAAGATTTTATATAAATCAGTACAACAAATAGTACCAAGTTTTCTTTGGAAATTATTTATAGAAAATATAGCCTTCTTGGCTTGAGATACAATACATGTTTGAGCTTTGCTCCATGATAACTTTGGAGTAAATACAAGGCCTAGATATTTATAAAATGATACAATTTCAACAGGTTTCCCTTCATAATACCATTTTTCATAAGAACGCAAGGGACCACCATTTTGAAAAACTAAAACTTTAGTTTTCTTCAAATTCACAACCATCCCAGTTTGTTCACAAAACTTTTCAAGTACATTTATCTTTTTCTGTAACTGCATGCATGTGTCAGAAATAGCGGAGACATCATCAGCAAACATCAAGGAACATAAATTATTAAAAGATGATGAAACAGTCATACCTCGACCGCCCTCTCTCTCCATAAGAATACATAGTTTGTTGATAAATATAAGAAATATCTGAGGGCTTAAAACACATCCTTGACGGGTGCCAATGTTGCAAGAGAAATTCTTGGATAAACCTTCAGAAGTTCTAACACATGCCGTTAAATTATTGTACATTGATTTAACTAAATAGAAAAATTTACCAGTAATGCCGACATCATACAGTGACTGTAACAAAACATCATGTCTTAAAGTATCAAAAGCCTTAGCAAAATCAATGAAGAGGCAATAAAATCTACCTCTTTTCTTACCAATATATTTCTGGATTAATGCCTGCAAGGAGAAAATATGATCAGTAGTGGAGTACTTTGCCCTAAATCCAGCTTGAGATTCACTGATGATATCATGGGCATCACACCAATGCTGCAAGCGACTGTTCAGTATAGAAGTAAACAATTTACAAGTAGAATCTATCAGAGAAATGCCCCTATAGTTATTGGGGTCATTTTTACAACCAGACTTAAATAAAGGGCAAATGATACTTTTCCCCCAACAACTGGGAAAATTGCCACTATCAAATACGTGATTAAAAAGTAGTGTAAGGTATGGTACAATAACTTGCCTAGATGTCTTAAGAAATTCAGCAGCTATACCATCAGGACCTGGTGATTTATTATTTGCAGCAGTTAATATATGATACAAAACTTCTTTCTCTGTGATTGGCTGATCCAATCCCCTAATAGACCTGTCTGTGGAAAAAAGTGCATCATTAGAATGATCAACTGTAGGAGAAGATATATTTACATGTTCTACACACAAAAGTGACATAAAGTGGTCAATCCACTGCTGACAAGATATTTTCTGTGATAAACCACTTGACATATTACATTGTTTCAGAATTTTCCAAAACAGTTTTGAGTCATTCCTAGCTGCTATTAGTTTATCCTTCTGCTTATTCAAATGCTCTTCTTTCTTAGTCCTAAATGTATGCTTGAATAAATTTCTAAAATGTCTAAATACATTCAAATCAAGGTTTGCATCTCTATGTGCTCTAAGAGCTCTATATTTCTGGTGTTTCAAGTCCTCCAGTTCCTGGTCCCACCATGGAGGCTGTTGGTCCTGTTTAACAAGTACAGTACGTTTCACAGGGTAAACACTCATCGTATGTGCAGCTGCATTTTGAAATATATTAACTAACAGAGACAGAGCTTCATCAACATTAGTGTACAGAAGATCATATAAATTAACTAGTGATTCACCAAAGTAACAATGAAAATTTTTAATAAACTTATTGTCAGTATCTTTAGACCAGACATACTTGGTCCACTGTTCAGTGCCCACCTCTGGCCTATCAGGCCTCTCCTCCAGCAAGATGTTCTGGGCGTGGCTATCAGAGTTACCTGGGACACATACAGCCAGTGAACAATAGAGTGGGAAATGACATGACAGATCAAATGTACCAACGCCAAAATTATTAATATAAGGAAACAGTGATGAAGTTGCCATCATATAATCAACAACACTAGAACCGTTATGTGTAATACATGTAAATTCACCAGCTTTATCGTCATACAAACGACCATTTAGAGTATGAATACCAAATGTACGGCATAATTCTGATAACTTAATGCCATAGTTGTTATGAATAGAATCCTTACATACTCTAGGAATATCAAATACATCACTAGGATAATCGTCAGCGTCATAAACATAGTGTACATTATCATCTGGAATATAATCGAGAAAGTCCTTCATCCTAGAGTTCAGATCACCCCCTAGAAAAATATGCTCATGGGGGTAGTGTAATCTGATAGTGTGAATATATCCCTCGAGTACGGAGACACCGTCCGAGTCCTTATCAACGTAGATAGGCGAGTTCTCAGGCGATATATATGGAAAAAGGAAAATAATGTCACGATCCCACTTTAAGCATGATACACGGAAAAGTAGTACCACAGAATTCTCAAAATGTTCAAATAAACGCTGTACATAATCATGCTGTATTAAATTCTCTTTCACGAAAACAGTCACACCACCGCTATAGCGTCCAAGACGTTTAACTTTTTGTCGTACACAATTAAACACATTATATCCAGGTAAATAATCACTAAATTCGAATAAAGTACGAACAAAACTTTCACAGAATCCGATAATGTCATATTTCATGCAAAAACTTTTAAGCTGTGATAGAGGAGTGTCATGTTTTCGCAAACCTTCAATGTTCCAAGGGAGAATGTTTACATCGTTGTCATGGTTCGAGCCTTGGCCGTATTCCTAGCTGTGAGCTGGAGCTGGAGCTGGAGTTGTCTCCCTTCCACAATCCTCCGATGTAAACAAACCAGCACGTTGGTTTGTTGACGAACTGTCAGCTGGCGGGCGAGGGAGATCAGATCGTCTACCGGACACACACACAACATCCTTCCTTTCTCGATCGTAAACAAACGTGGACCCATCGATGATAAGTTTATTCTGTCGCATCTTCACACGCTGATTGTTGTTTCGTGCTTGCACAAACCAGGGAGACAGAGCACGCCTGTCCTCTCGCACTCGCTGTGTGAAATCCTCCGTCACACGCTGGTTACCATCTCTCTCCAAAACCTCACGGGCTTTCATGAAAACAGCAGATTTGTCACTCGACTTCATAAATTTGGCGATGATTGGTGATTGAGGCTTACGTGGATTCAGTCGATGTGCTCTCACAATGACGATATTGTCCACCCGATCTTTCTCCATATTCAGTGTATCCGCCATGAAGTCGCGCACCTCTTCTTCTGACTGTTCCCACGTTTCTCCTGATTTCCCAGTCAATCCATGAAAAATGAGGTTGTCCCGACGACTCCTTGATTCAAGATCATCAATTTTATCCTCCATATCTATCAGTCTCGAAATCAGTTCATGATTTTCTGACCGTAAGCTGTCAAGCTGCCTGTTGAAATCCGACGCCATGTTGTCAACTTTCTCGTTCATGGTTTCAAAGTTCTTATTCATAGTTTGTAAATCCGATTTTATGTCTTTCAGCATTTTCATTACCTCGGCGTTACCACTGCTTTGATCCAGGCCCACTTTGTTGGCTGCAAGCGTTTGTTGTCTCGTGTTATGACCGGGACCCGGGCCGGGGTTCATTTCAACAGATCCTGATGACACGAGCAAAGTGCTGAGGAATACTAAAAGTCTCAGACATAAGGAAATCGAGTTTCCATGCAAAACCAGGCCATGGATGCTTCGTTTGGACTTATCTGGCTGGATAAACGTCCCGATTTTAGCCCGGTATTGGGCGAAAGAGATACCCATTTCGAGAGCGATTTGAAACACGTCTAACTTTTCTCGCGCATGCGCATCGTCTCTCCTCCTTTGCTTTTCCGACCATTCCGACCATGGCCACATTTTTGGGTCATTATCTTGCTGAAAGATCCAGTAACAACCCATCTTCAGGTTTCGGGCAGAGGCCACCAGATTTTGATTTAAAATGTCCTGGTATTTCAAAGCGTTCATGATGCCATGCACCTTAACAACGTTCCCAGGGCCTCTGGAAGAGAAACAGGCCCACAGCATCACCAATCCTCCCCCATATTTCACAGTGGGCATGAGGTGCTTTTCTGCATACTCATCTTTTGTGTTCCGCCAGACCCACTTAGAGCGTTTCTTGCCAAAAGCTCTATCTTGGTCTCATCTGACCAAAGCACACGGTCCCAGTGCCGCTTAGCGAACTCCAGACGCTTGTGTTTATGATTGTGAGTGAGAAAAGGTTTTTTCCGTGCATGCCCGCCAAACAGCTTGTTGGCATGTAGATAGCTCCTGATGGTTGTTTTGGAGACTTTGTGACACCAAGATGTTACCATTTGTTGCAATTCCTAAACATTGAGCTTTGAAAAACGCATTATTTCTCTTTCCATCCTCCTGAGTCTGCGTGGAGGCAAAATAACCTAGCGTCCTCATCCGGGCTTGTTCCAGTTGTTTTAAACTTCTTAATGATTCCTCTGACAGAAGATATGGGCAGGTGCAGTTGAGTGGCTATTTTCTTGTAGCCATTGCCTGACTTGTGAAGGTCGACACACATCTGCCTTACTTGAGTGGTGTGTTCCTTTGGCTTTCCCATGTTGAAGAGTGGGTAAGAGAAATGGCCTCTGTGTCACGTCATATTTATACCCCAGGAAACAGGAAGTGATAATTAACCAATTAAATGTTCCTAGATACTCTGATCAACTTTGTAAACTACTGTAGAAATGACAGAAATACTTCAATTATATTTAATTCCTAGGAATTGTTAGGGGTGCCAATAATTGTGGAACAGGTGATTATATGAAAAATAATTATTTCTTAGTCAGGGATTTTTTTTCCCTTAAAATTCACTTGAGATGAAGGTTTCATTTTTCTACAATTTTCAGTGTGAAAGTATGTTTCTGCAATAAAAACTGAATTTATTTCAAGGCTTTTAACACATCTTAACCAGGGGTGCCAATAATTATGGAGGGCACTGTATAAGAGAATCAGCAGAAAGAACATTCAGTGCATAAATAAACGAAAAGTCTGTCAAAGGACACCCAAAACTCTAAAACAGCTGGAAGCCTGTATTAAACAAGAGCGAGATCAAATTCCAATGGCTAAACTCAAGAAACTTGTCTCCTCAATGCCTAAACACCTCCACTCTGTGTTAAAAAGAAGAGGGGATGCTACACCATGATAAACAGGCCCCTGTCCAAACTTTTTTGAGACCTGTAGCAGCCATCAAATTTGAAATAAGCTGATTTTGCGGGTAAAATTGTAAAATTTCTCAGTTTCAACATTTGCTATGTTATCCGTTCTATTGTGAATAAAATACTGGCTGGTGTAATTTGAAAGTCATTGCATTTTGATTTTATTCACAATTTACACTTTGTCCCAACTATTTTGGAATTGGGGTTACATAACATAACATAACATGAATGGCAAGAACAGGCTTTTCAGCCCAACTAAGCTCGCCAGTTTCTTTATACTATTGTGAATATATCCCTTTAGATACTAAATGACTCAATGGTATCTAGCTTTAGGTCAAGCCTGCTCTTGAAAACCCCCAAGGTCTCTGCCTCAACAATATGGTCAGGTAAGCTATTCCACATTGAAATTACTCTTTGGGTGAAGAAATATTTCCAAATATCAGTGCTAAATTTACCTTTGGTCAACTTCCATTTGTGACCCCGAGTTCTACTCACAACACTTGGTCGAAGGAATCCTACATGATTCACTTTGTTAATCCCTTTAACATATTAAAAGACCTCAATCAAATCACCCCTGAGTCTCCTTTTCCTAAGACTAAAGAGATTAAGGATCTTCAGCCTCTTCTCGTAGCTTTCATCTTTTATACCTGGAATTGGCTTAGTGGCTCTTCTCTGAACTTTCTCTGGAGCCTCTATATTTTTCTTAAAGTATGGTCCCCAGAACTGTACACAATACTCCAGGTGTGGTCTCACGAACGTGTTATACAAAAGGAGCATCACCTCCGTAGATTTGTACTCAATACTTTTGACAATGTATCCTAGCATCCGATTAGCTTTTTTAACTGCTACGGCACAATGGCGAGAACCTGTGAGGGTTTGGTTAACAATCACTCCCAGGTCTTTCTCTTGTGCAGCACATTCCAGTTTTAAACCTCCCATAAAGTAATCCCGTCTAATATTTTTATTACCTACATGTACAACTTTACATTTTGCAAGATTAAATTTCATTCGCCACATTTCTGCCCAATTCTGGATTCTATCCAAATCGTCCAGAATCACTTTACTATCTCCCCCAATTTACTATCATCTGCAAATTTAACCAATCTGCTCTCAATATTCCTATCAAGGTCATTAATGTAAATGAGGAACAGCAGGGGTCCCAACACCGATCCCTGGGGGACGCCACTCCCCACCATACCTAGCTCAGATGAGATATCATTGACCACTACTCTTTGTGTTCTGTCCTGTAACCAGTTTTGAATCCACTTCAGAATACCTCCTGTAACTCCAAGGGAGCTCGTTTTTAAAATTAGTCTCTAATGCGGTACTGTATCGAATGCTTTCTGAAAATCCTAGTATATGATGTCATTAGCCCTGCTCTGGTCGTAAGTCCTGGTGGCAAAAAATTCAAAAAATTCCAGAAGGTTTGTTAGGCATGACCTTCCCTTCCAAAAACCATGTTGGCTATCCCTCAAGATACTGTTACGTTCAAGAAATAAGTCCAGCTCATCTTTTATGATAGATTCCAATATTTTGCACGAAATACAAGTTACACTGACTGGCCTGTAATTTCCTGACTCAGTACGGTCCCCTTTCTTATATATTGGTATTATACTGCCCTGTTTCCAATCATTTGGTATTTCTGCAGTTTCTAAAGACCGTCTGAAGATGGCGGATAGCGGCTTAAAGATGAACTCACCAGCTTCCCTGAGCACTCTAGGATATAAGCCATCGGGACCCGCCACCTTATCTGCCTTTAGTTTATGCAACTTGTCTAATACTTCGTTATCCCGAACCTCAATTTCCACTAAATAATCTTGAGCATTCGACATGCCCTCTAGCCAAATAAAGACCCCCTCTGAGGTAAAACTCTCAACAAAGTAACTGTTTAAGGCATCCGCAATATCCTTGTTATCATATATCAGCGTTCCATTTTTATTCTTTATGCACTTAACCTGCTCTTTAGGTTTCCTTTTTCTGCTACAGTATTGAAAGAAGCGCTTAGGGTTAGTTTTTGCCCCTCTGCAATTTGTCTTTCATATAGTCTTCTAGCATTCCTCAGCTCTTTTTTGACCACAGCCAGCATTTTACAGTATTCAGCCTTAGTATTCTCATTGTTATCCTTTATATACATCTTATAAAGATTCCTCTTTTCCCTCAAAATCCTACGAATACTTTTGGTCATCCACTGAGGATTCTGCTTTTTCAGCTTACTTTTGGACACCTTCGGAATGAATCTGCATTGTGACTCAAGTAAAACCCCCTGAAATCTTTCTCACATCTCATTTACGGACTTAGAGTCCGGGAGTGTCTCCCATTTTATTTCAGTTAGATATGAGCGCATCCAGTCAAAGTTTGCTCGCCTAAAATGGAAAATTTTTGTTTTAGAATACACCTTTTTAACTTCCGATGAAACATCAAAATTAACAGCAGAGTGATCACTTGTCCCAAGTGACTCCAGTACCTCAACATTGCTAATTCTATCAGGGTCATTACAGAGCACTAAGTCTATAATGACCCTCATAGAATTGAGTTGGGTTGTAGATGTGGAGCTGTAACTTGGTATATAAGTGGCATTCAACATCTCAACGTATTAACCCTTCGAACTCTAAATACAGCTATTGTTGTTCAATGCTGTAAGACATCAAAATCAAAGCTGCTGAAAGCCTATCATGTGGGGACTTGTTTAAAAGAGCTCCCACAGGAGGTTTTCAACAGCACAAAATAATTACATTTATATATTTAAAAAAAATTCTTTCAGCAAGTCTCAATGACAAGTTTTCACAATTTCTGAAAAATGGTCGTTTTGTGATCATTCACAGTCCTTCACCCATAGACACCTATTTAAATGACCCGTAACCTCTAACAGTCACAAATACTGACCAAATGTCATGAAAGTTTGCACAGAACATCTGTTGGACATGAATTATTTTGTTATCTCATTTCAGCTTTGAACCCCTGTCCGAAATGAGCGTGGCCAGTAATCAGACCAGAAGAGTTTCAGGCTCACTTGAGCCTTTAGTTTTTGTGATTCTTATGTCCTGCCACATGTTCCAAAAAATTAAGGATGGAGTAATATGACTTCAAAAGTGTTACAATGATTTTTTTTTTTTTTTAAGGTGCTGACGAGGAGATACTGCCTTCCATAGAAATACCTTCCGAAAGGCCCAGTTTACAGTCAACGAGTGGTCAAGGCTCACCACCTTGCAAAAAACTGTGACTTGAAAATCCAACAGTTTAACAAGGACATTGCAATGTGCTGTAAGGATTTTAAAGATAATACTTAGTGTGATGCATGATATATTACAGGATTCACAGAATCTGGAGGTAACTCTGCAAAAGGTCAAGACTGAAAATGAATACTGAGTACCTCTGGTCTGCGATCTTTCACATGGCACTTTTTGGAAAACTGACATGGTTTCTGATGGACATAATTACATGGGCAGGGAATAAACTAGAAAACCTTCTCCAATTAACAACATTAACCATTACATCCTCAAGTGCAAGTGAAGATTGTACTATGCACAGAGGACGCCATACGTAAAAAAGTCATTAACACTGCAGTCTTCTGTGGGCTTGAGGTCATACGAAATGCTGTTGTTGGAAGTGTCAACATTTTAAAACATTTATGCTTATAATGGACATTGTGTTACACAGACTGAAGAGGAAAATAAGCCTCCCAGTTGATACAGATTTGTGTGATACCACTCTCCTGTTCTCCCTGTTCCCTCCGGCAGGGTCGGACTGAGAACAAAATTCGGCCTGGGCAATTTTCGTCTGGACCGGCTCCCCAACATGCCGACTTAAGAGTAGCATAAAGCAATATCAGGCTATTTATAACATAGGCTTGTAGACAAAGCAATAAATATAAAGTTGACACCCTAACAACAGGTGTACTTACAGGTTTCCCCAGAAAAAAAAGTTTAATAGAAAATAAAAAGCCAAGAAATAGCCTACAGAAAAACTTTTATCCCTTTGACTATTGATCGGCCTATGGGCAACAAAACAATTTTGCTACAATTCGTAACTTCGCAAATGTGTCACAATAGTGAGTCATGATTGTAGTGATAAAATGCAATGCTGTTACCGTGGCACAAACTAATCAAAGTCAATTTTAACATCGGACAAAAGCTAAACCAAGCATAATCTGGAAACGTCTGGACAAATAACAGTCCTCATTTACAGCAAATCATTATGGCATTGTGTTCACAGCAGATCTAATGCAATTCAGACCTCTGGCTGTCAGGATTTCATGCTCCCGATACAAAACGCAGATACATTGTTAAACGTCCATTCACTATTATCAGGCTATGACGAGCAACATGCCTGCACCCTATTGGAGGGCCAAAGAGCAGGTAAATCAGCAAAGACATAAGTTAACACACTCGCTTTGACAACATTCAAAAAACAACATAGCACACAGTTTGGTGCCATTTTTGCATTGAAATGCTTTCTTTATGAATGTATTTTTCTGTGTTCTGGTTTGGATGGTATTTAAAAAATAAATCAAATTTGTTTGGTTATGGGGGCGCAAAATAATTGATGGCAGGCTCCTCAGTTTTAGAACTCTCCTCTGGTCTAGCTTCACTGTTAACGCTGTTACTACATGTGCTAGTATCGCACGCTGGGAGAGTGTAATAACGCACCTGTCGCTCGTCCCCGGCATCGGCCTCCTCTTCTTTCCTCTGTTCTCCACTGAAATCAGCCGGCTCATCTGTCCACAGGTTTCTCTCCTCCTCCTCTTCATTTGGTTTTGGACTGTTAATTATCACTGCAGCTCAGCATGCTAACGGGATTTTCCGCGGCCACGGCATTGCGCTTTTTAAATAACTGTGGAAAGTTAAAACATTTTGCAGCATCAGCCTTGAGAATTTTTCTCTTTCCCTGATCTTTTTCGCACCATCTTTTCGATTTTTGGGATCTTTATCCATTTGGCTTTATTTTCGACTCAAAGTATTTCCCTCTTCATGTCTTCTTTTGATTACGTTACATATGCTTTTCCCACTTAACCACTGACATTACATGAATGGATGCATCTACTTGAAGGGTGTAGAGGGGGAGGAGGCGGGTGCAATAATGGCCTGTTCCATCTTCTCGGGGGCCAGCAGGTCAGATTTAATTTAACATTATTATTTTTTTTTTTTCATTCATTCATTTTCTATACCCGCGTATAGGGTCACGGGGCGAGCTGGAGCCTATCCCAGCTGGCTACGGGCAAAGGCAGGGACCCACCCTGAACAGGTTGCCAATCCATCGCAGGGCACACACCATTCACAGACCATTCACTCTCACACTCATACCTTTGGGCAATTTAGTGTCTCCAATTAACCTGATATGCATGTCTTTGGACTGTGGGAGGAAACCGGAGTACCCGGAGAAAACCCACGAGAACACGGGGAGAACATGCAAACTCCACACAGAAGGGCCCCAGGCCGGATTCGAACCCACGACCTTCTTGCTGTGAGGCAACAATGCTAACCACTGTGCCACCGTGCCGCCAATTTTTTTTTCTTTTGCCAGTCCGAATCTGCTCTCCGGCTACCTGCCTTATTCAAGCATCTCATGCCCTCCCCCTCATGGTTTACTGTTCTCACTTGGTTTAGTTGATTAGCATTCCCTTCATCTGTTTACGGCCTCGTCCAAGCTGTTATGGTCCCAATTTGTTATGGTATATCGGACAGAAAGGGATGACAGACAAAATTGTACAAACTTAAAGAGATTTAATAAAACCAAAGCACTGAACTAATTTACAATCTAATCTACTGACCAAGATTGACATTAAAAAAAGATATTTACGGTCCCTTGAGATGGGGTTGCTTTGTGCAATGTTCTAGGACAGGAAGATGCTCCAACACAGGCAAAAATCCACAAAAAGCATCACAGGTCTTGACGAGTGACAGGTCTGGTCAAATGTATCCTTCTTCTTGCAATTTCTCCTACTACTTTACTCTCTTAATTTTTCTCCTTATGTACTCTTTTGCAGCCCCTTCCCACCTTCCAGACTTTTTTCAATTCTCTGGGACTTCCCCTTTCAGACATGCCCAGGACATGCCCAAACCTAGCTCCAGACTGGGCTTAACAAAAAAAGGTCAATACTCCTATCTAGTGGCATTTTTTCACATTACACCTCCATTCCAAAAGGGAAAAACTTTGACTCATAAAGGCAAAATTTTTCTTTTCAATACAAAAATGGTTAAGTAGATACTTGTATTTATATACTTATAATACAAGATGCTAATAAACACATATGATATAGATACATACTCAAACAAGGGATAAGCAATCGGCAATTACATTGCCAGTACCCTTTACATGCTTAATTTCCAAGTCAAACACCTTTGAAATCAAACTCCAATTCAACAATCTCCGATTCTTGTTTTTCATCTTACTCAATAACATTAACGGATTGTGGTCAGTATATACAATCATTGGCTTTTGCCCTGTACAAATATAAACCTCAAAGTGTTGTAAGGATAGAACCAGAGCCAACAGCTCCTTCTCTATTGTGGAATAGTTCTTTTGGTGGCGATTGAACTTCCTGGAGAAGTATGCCACGGGATGCTCAATGTCATCAGAGTCACTTCTCTGTAGGAGCACAGATCCACAAGCTTAGTCGCTAGCATCGATCGCGATGGAGAACGGTTTGTTGAAGTCAGGAGATTTGAGCACGGGGAAGTGACACAGCAGAGACTTCAGGCGATCAAAGGCTCTCTGGCATGCTTCATCCCAAGTGAACTTTATGCCTTTCCTCAGTTGGTTGGTGAGACTGAGAGCAATCTCAGCAAAGTTCTTGCAGAACTTGTGGTAGTACCCGATCATTCCAAGGAAGCGGCGCAAAGCTTTTTTTGTTGTCAGGAGCTGGAAAGTCCATAATGGCTTGGACTTTAGCATTTATGGGTGCCACCATACCCTGGCCTATGACGTAGCCAAGATACGTGACAGAAGCACAACCAAAGTCACTCTTGTTCAGGTTAACAGTCAGGTTAGCCTGGGTCAAGCGCTGAAGCAACATCTCTACATCTTTCAGATGTTCTTTCCAGGAGTCACTCCATGTGATCAGGTCGTCGATGTACGCACCCGTGTGTGGCAATCCGCCGATGGTAGACTGTATCATCATTTGGAACGTGGCTGGGGCATTTTTCATGCCAAAGGGTAGGACTTCATACTGGTACAACCCAGATGGTGTAGCAAAAGCAGAGATGCTCTTGGCCCTCTCAGTTAAAGGCACACACTAATAACCCTTCAATAAATCAATCTTGGTCAGAAACTTTGCTTGCCCTACTCTATCGATAAAATCATCAATCCTAGGTATTGGAAAAACATCAGTTCTAGTTACACCATTGACTTTGCGATAATCTGTTCTGAATCTATTACTTCCATCAAGTTCTGGAACTAGCACACAGGCTGAACTCCAATCTGAGTTAGAGGGTCTGATAATATTATGTTCTAACATGTACTCAACCTCCTTCTCAGCAATCTTCCTCTTTCAGGATTCATCCGGTACGGATGCTGTTTTATTGGTTTGGCATCACCAACATCATGAGAAGCTATAGAAACTCTCTTTGGAACATCAGGAAATAGATCTTTATATTTCTTGATCAACCTCTCAAACTGATCTTTCTGTGAGGGTTCTAAGTGCTGGGGTTTTACATCAAGATTTTGCAACACTTCAGAATTTGACAATTTACATGAAAGAACTTCAGCTTTAATTCTAGGTTCATCATCTTGAAACTCCCCCTCATCTTCACAAGTCTCGGCCAGAGGAGGATCTGACGTGACAGCTGCAACCCTAGCATTCCTATCATGATAAGGCTTCAGCATGTTGATGTGACACCACTGTTTTAGCTTTCTCCTATCTGGAGTCTTCACAATGTGATTGAGATCATTGAGTTTTGTTAGAATTTCATAAGGACCATGAAATCTAGCCTGCAATGGATTGGACTGCAAGGGAAACAACACAAGGACCTTGTCTTCTGGTTTAAACTCACGACTTCTAGCCTTATGATCATAACAAGTTTTCATTTTTCCCTGACTTGATTTCAAATTGTCTTTGGCTAGGTCACAAGCTGCACGCAATCTTTCTTTGAAATTGCTAACATAGTCTAACAGACTGATATGCAGCTCTTTCTCTTGCCGTTGTTCACTCAACAATAGCAAAGGTCCTCTCACTTCATGGCCAAACACTAGCTCAAATAGAATGAATCCAGTAGACTCCTGCACTGCTTCTCTTGCTGCAAACAACAGCAAATGAAAACCTTCATCCCAGTCTTTCTCATGGTCATAACAATAAGTCCTCATCATTGTCTTGAGAGTGGAATGAAACCACTCTAAGGCACCCTGACTCTCTGAATGATAGGCACTAGAAAGAATCTGCTTTGCACCTAGTTCATACACAACCTACTGAAACAATCCAGAAGTGAAATTGCTACCTTAATTTGACTGAATTTCCCTGGGAAGGCCAAACAACGTGAAGAACTTTATCAAAGCCTTCGAGATTGCAGTTGCCTTGATGTGGAGTAGAGGTATGGCTTCAGGGAATCTGGTAGATGCACACATGATTGTCAACAAGTACTGATTTCTAGATTCAGTCCTGGTCAATGGACTAACCCAATCAACAATGACCTTGGAAAAGGGCTCCCCAAGTGCTGGGATAGGCTGCAATGAAGCTACCGATGGGTCTAACTGGTGTTTTCCAACTACCTGACAAGTGTGAGAAGTTTTGCAAAAGTTGGAAACGTCTTTCCGAAGTCCAGGCCAGAAGAAGTGTTTCATGATCTTATCAACAGTCTTGTTAACACCAAGATGACCTCCTAAAGGTAAACTATGAGCCATCGTTAAGATCTCATTCCTGTAGACCTTCGAAACAACAATTTGCTTGACCACTGCCCAATCTGCATTGGCAGGGATATCAGGAGAGCGCCACTTCCGTATCAACACTCCATCCTTGAGATAATACCCAACTGGAACTGCGTCTATTTCTTTATCTGGAAGGGCTCTCCTCTTTAGTACACAAATTTCAGGATCATTAGTTAGCTCCTAAATCAACCGCTTTCTGGACAGAGACAGGTCTCCAGGCACATCAGAATCACCAGACCCATCTGGCTGGCTGAACAGAGAACTGATAAAAGTGTCTGATAAGTCCTCAAACAGAGAAACCATAGTAGGCTGAACAGAGTCATGAGGCGAACCACCTGAGTCATGACTATTCAATGTGCTGGACGGCACCACATCATCATCTGCTTGAACCTTCTTAGGTTAGCACGGTTCACTGCACAGGATGGATACAGGGATGGGTCTTCATCGCCATCTTCAGTGCTCGGCTATGAAGTAAGATGAACAGGGGGAACTACATTGCCCCCAGCCAGGTCATTGCCTAGCAACAGAGAAACACCCTTGATGGGTAGACTTGACATAAGTCCCACCTTTACCTGTCCGGTAATTAAATGTGACTTCAAGAGTACAGAGCGCAGGGGTACAGATACAGTCCTCCCTTCAATACCTTGTACAAGTATGAAATCCCCAGAAGCGGTCTCACCACGTAACTCCAAGGAGTCCATCAACAAAAGTGACTGAGAAGCTCCGGTATCCCTTAGGATATATATGGGTGCAGGAGGAGAATGCTCATTCAGAGCCACAAATCCCTCTGACACAAATGGAAGAAATTCCTCCCTCACAAAGTCAGCAGTATCAGGCTTCTTAGCCCCACAAGGAGCAGGCAATTTAGCAGATTGGTCATCTACTACAGGGGTTTCTAACCTTGTCTTCACAAAGGCGTTGGGTTTGGTATCCTTTTCTTTTCCTTTCTTAGCTTTAAGGATCCAAACATTCAGTTGTAATATGATCAGATTTCTTGCAATAATTGCAAACTAGACCACTTTTGTCACTGTCAGCTTTCACACTTTGATCAGACCTTTGACTGGATTTCTGAGCACCGTCACCAGATTTGTCTTAGTCTTTGGGTGAGGAATCTTGGGTATCACTGTTCCCTTTTTTCTGAAATTGGAACCATCTATTGTTACTGATAGACTGAAATTTGGACTTATGTGTGAGAACATATTGCAATGCAATGCAATGCAAATTCAGTGCTTGCTTCTCATTAAGGTAGGTCTTATAATCATCCTTAACACAGTTCTTGAATTCCTAACACCATCTCTTTTAGTGAGTGGAAATCATCCTTGACCTCCATATATGTACACCAGCGCTCAAAGCAAACCTTCTTCTCGTTAGCAAATTCCACATAAGTCTGATAGTCAGATTTATTCAGACCTCTGAATTTCTGTCGGTAAGCCTCTGGAACCAACTCATAAGCTGTCAAAACAACCTTTTTGACAACCTCATAATCAGAGGAATCATCTGCAGATAAAGCCGAATAGGCTTGTTGAGCTTTACTCTTGAGGACGGTTTGCAACATCAGAGGCCAGTGTTCCTTTGGCCACTGACAGCTCTTAGCTACCTTCTCGAAACACTGGAAATACTTATCAACCTCTTTCTTGGAGAATGGAGGCACCAATTTTACCTCCTGGCTAGCACAAAATTTGTTCTCCGCTTCTATTTTAATTTTTAGTTGCTCCTTTTTGAGCCTTTCTTCTCTATCTAACTTCTCTAAATCAAAATCTGAAAAGATGCCAAGAAATCATCCATTGCTGTTGATCTGTCAATATATATCTAGGAAAATTTAAAAAAACGATTTTACAATTTGAAATTTTTTGATTTTCAATAAATGACTCACACAGTGGTCTATCCCGGACTTGTTATTGTCCCAATTTGTTATGGCAAATCAGACAGCAAGGGATGACAGACAAAATTGTGCAAACTTTAACAGATTTAATAAAACCAAAGCATTGAACTCATTTACAATCTAATCTACTGACCAGGATTTGACATAAAAAAAAGATATTTACAGTCCCTTTGAGATGGGGTTGCTTTGTGTGATGTTCTGAGACAGGAAGATGCTCCAACACAGGCAAAAATCCACAAAAAGCTTCACAGGTCTTGAAAAGAGTGACAGGTCTGGTCACATGTATCCTTCTCCTTGCAATTTCTCCTACTACTTCACTCTCTCAATGCTTCTTTTCATATACTCTTTTGCAGCCCCCTCCCACCTTCCAGACTTTTTTCAATTCTCTGGGACTTTCTCTCTCAGACATGCCCAGGACATGCCCAAACCTAGCTCCAGACTGGGCCTAAAAAAAAAGGTCAATACTGCCATCTAGTGGCATTTTTTCACATTACAAAGTGGAAACAGAGATTCTCGGCAACGGTCTATTTTTGTCATTTCTAAAAAATCTCCCGTCCACAAGGCATTGTTTCTGAAAATATCTGTGTTCACACAGAAACTCCTAAAAAGACCGATAACACTGTAGTAAATATTCCAGGCCTGTGTGTGGTGCCATATGGCACTGTAGAATTTCTGCAAAAATAGAAAAGCGGAGAAGAAGGCGGCGAGCATGCGTATAAAGCTTGCCCTCTGTGTACAGACCATAGACTGTATAAAAAGATGGACGCAGCACCCTGGTCTGAAAAATGAAGCCCTTGCTGTGAAGTACAGATCAGGAGCCACACGCGAGAGAGGGAAATCAACAAATGTATGACTTTAATGAGGTCCACGGGGACAAGGCGTCTGGTTTAATATTCTTGCTGCCAGGCGATAAGCAAGGTGAAAATTTAAACAAGAGAAAAATAGCGCCCACCTGGCTTGTCGAGGGTTGAGCCTCTTGGCGGACTGGAGGTACTCCAGATTCTTGTGGTCCGTCCACAGGAGAAACGTAAGTTTGGATCCCTTCAGCCACTGCCTCCACTCTTCCAGTGCCAGCTTGACCGCCAACAACTCTCAGTTGCCGATGTCGTAATTACCTTCTGAGGGGTTCAGGCGGCGGGAAAAGAAGGTACACGGCTGAGCAAGCATGGAGTAAGACGTGGTTTGTGTAGCTCTGCAGGAAACTTCGGTCAAACTATTATTTTTGGAGGCTATTCTTGGAAAATAACAACTTAAGTTTATTATATCATTGCTGTGCATATGTTAGATAGGCCAGATGTCGACCAAACCTAACAAAACTCGGCAAACGACCATATCTGCACCGAAGCTAAGTCAAGCTGCGGGGGAACCGAAGGCGTCAGAAGAAAGCACATCATTGTCGCTTGATTTTGAAGGATTTAAACGTGAATTACGAGACGAGCTGGTCGGTGTAATGAAGAAGGAGATTCGTGCTGTACTTGAAAATGAACTGAAACTTTTTAAGACTGAGGTTCTGGCTTTAAAATCGGGTCTGGAAGAATTCAAAAACACTACTAGCTCTGACCTAGCCGTGCTACGTAGCACGCTAACTGGTGCAGAGCAAAGCCTGTCCACATGCAGCGATGACATTGTCACGCTACAACGCGAAGTGAAGCGCCTAACGGCGCTAACCGATGATCTTCAAAATAAATGCGAAGACTTGGAAGGGAGGTCACGAAGAAACAACGTTAGGATAGTCGGTATACCCGAATCTCCTGGCAGCTGTTCTACTTCGGAGGTATCAGCTTTGCTCAAGGAGGCGTTTAAGCTAGACAAGGCCCCTCTGATCGATAGATCACATCGTACACTACAGGAAGCTCCAGGAGAAGGGAAACCACCCAGGACTGTCATCGCGCGTCTTCACTACTACCAGGACTGCAACGAAATCTTACGTCTGGCGAGGACCAAACAGAGGATCAAGTTTCGTGACATGACCATCTCCGTCTTCCCCGACTTCACTGCACGAGTAGCCAAAGCACGGGCGGCTTTTCGCGGTGTCAAACAGACTCTGAGGGATGTCCCTGGTGTCAAGTTCGGGCTCCGCTTCCCAGCGAAGCTCCGCATTACATTCAACGGGGTCGAGTCGTCCTTTACTAATCCTGACGCTGCCATGGCTTACGTGAAAGAGAACATTGTTCGCCGTCAACATTGACTGCATTATTCATCATGGGACTGTTAAGGTGATATCTCTCCCTTTCCCTTTGTGTTTAACCCTGAGCTGACTTACTAAATTAGTGGGGCTGTATTTTTGTCTTGTCTGATATAGCCATAGACCTCATACTATGGTAGGGTACAGGCATAACCTATTTTTATTTTTATTTTTATTTTTTTAATAATTTGATTGACCTTTTCATGTCATTAGATCAGAAGTTTGGCATATTGCTCAGGACAGATATGTTGATTTACTAGAAGCTTAATTCTTCTTACTGTACTGTAATATTGGTTGGTTTGTAAATAGACTACCTACTTCCTTATTTCATGTTCTCTACGGTTAAAAGGCTGAACGTGACAGCTGGCTATTAGTTCTTGTTTTTGTTCTTTAAAAAAGAGAGCCAAATCGATTTAAGTGATATAAATGTTTGTAATGTACCTCTGTTTATTAGCATTTCTTGTTTCCTGTAGACTGCACAGTTCAGCAGTTTAGGTTCCTGTAGAGCTATGTGCTTTTACCTCTTTCAAGGGGTTGTTTATGCGATCTCCAGGTTGGGGGTAGGTCGGCATAGGGGAATAGGGTACACTCTCACACCTTTTTTTTTTTTTTCTCTCTTTTCTTGTATGTATGTGTCTTGTCTGCTCACCACGGGAGACTTTTAGTACTGAATATCCCAGAGTGTACATTTAAAGTATGACTTCACAAAGTAGCTGTTCGCCCTGCGCTACACGCCTCATCAGTTGGAATGTGAAGGGGATGAATCACCCAATCAAACGTACCCGCATTTTCACACATTTAAAATCATTAGGTCCAGATATAATTTTCTTGCAGGAGACCCATCTTCTGACTACTGAATGCTCAAAACTACAAAGGGGTTGGGTTGATCACATTTTCTGTTCTAACTATGGGACCAGAACCAGAGGGGTGCAATCCTGATTAAAAGGGGGACCCCCTTTACCCCATCGCAGGTTATCAGAGATACAAATGGTCGATATATCATAGTCACAGGGAAAATATTTGGTACTCCCATCATCCTAGCTAATGTATATGGTCCCAACTGGGACAACCCACAGTTTTTCTCACAGTTCATAGCTAAACTACCAGATATTAACTCACATCATCTGATAATGGGAGGAGACTTCAATTGTGTTCTAGACCCGATTTTAGATAGGTCCAGGGCTGGGACTCAGGACAGTGTCTCCAAATCTGGTGAGGTCCTCCTATCGTTTTCACACCATTACAGGTTGAGAGGTCCTTGGAGAAGTTCTAACCCAATAACCAGGCAATATTCTTTCTACTCTCCCGTACACAGGTCCTACTCAAGGATAGATTATACTTTCTTGTTGATGATCGGTCTCTTCATTTTGTCAATCACACAAAATATCACAGTATCGTTATATCAGATCACTGCCCTTTGCAGTTAGACCTTCAAATGCCTAATAGTACTACTAAACATAGAACATGGCGCTTTGATCCAGTACTACTAAATAACAAGGATTTTACTAATTTCATTGGTAATCAAATAGACTTTTTTTTCGAAACAGACACAACGCCTGATGTGCCTTATAGCACAATTTGGGAGGCATTTAAAGCGTATATAAGAGGCCGAATCATCTCCTATACAGCAAACTTACGATCAGCGCACAACTTTCAACTTACTGAACTATCACGGAAAATAAAAGACCTAGATAGTAGGGCTGCTTCTGACCCGTCTGATTCAGGCTTACATAAGCGACGCCTGTTATTAAAATCTGAATATGACTGCTTATCCATCAAGCGCACAGAACAACTTCTTTTTAAATCAAAGCAAACATATGATGAGCATAGTGACAAAGCAGGTAGACTACTCGCGCATCAATTACATCGGAAAACAGCCAAAACCACTATCCCCGAAATTTGCATTGCACTGGATAAAATCACCACGCACCCACAGAATATTAATGACCAATTTAGAGACTATTACACAGGTATCTATACACCAGAGGCAAATGCTAATATTGAGGAGATTCATGAATTTTTGGATAAACTTGAAATCCCTCAGATAAGTCAGGAAGCACAAGCTTATATCGATGCTCCCATATCATGCCAGGAAATCACACAAGCTATTAGTTCTTTACAAAGTGGAAAGGCAGCAGGTCCCGATGGGATATCTGTTGAATTTTATAAAGCCTTTTCCAATAAATTGGTACCCATATTAAGTCGTCTGTATGCAGATATTCTATCTTCGGACAGAATGCCAGACACCATGAACCAGGCTGTAATAACACTCCTACTAAAGAAGGGTAAGGACCCTCTTGAATGCAGTGCATATCGCCCAATAAGCCTCCTTTGTTATGACGATAAAGTTCTCACAAAAATCCTTGCACACCGACTGGAAACCGTCATCTCTGATCTCATTTCCACCGATCAAACAGGTTTCATGCCCGGTAGGCAACCCTTTTTCAACATGCGGCGGCTTCTTAGTATACTCCACTCCAATCATTCCTCCGATTCTCCTGAAGTTCTGCTCTCTCTAGATGCAGAAAAGGCTTTTGATCGCATCCAGTGGCCATTTCTCTTTGAGGTGCTGGGTAGATTTGGTTTTGGCCCAACTTTTCTTGCATGGATGAATATAATATACAACACTCCTCAGGCTTCTGTGCGCACCAACTTAATAAACTCTAATTTCTTCAACCTCCAATGCGGGGTGAGACAGGGCTGCTGTCTATCACCATTTCTGTTTAACTTAGCAATTGAACCCTTGGCCATCGCTCTCAGAGCTGACAACAAAGTTCCTGGCATTGTAAGGGGTGGCTCCACCCACAAAGTCTCACTCTATGCTGACGACCTTCTTTTGTATCTCTCTAACCCTACAGCCTCTCTACCCAATGTCATGCACTTCTTGAGTTGTGCTAGGAAGATATCTGGTTACAAGTTGAATTTTTCTAAAAGCACTATATTTCCTATTAACAGTTTGGCACAAAATCTTGATTATAATACTTGCCCATTCAGACTGGACAGAGAATCGTTTACCTACCTTGGTATTGTAGTCACACGCTCTTACAAAAACTTATATGAGGCCAACTTTAAAAGGTTAATTGAAAAAATGAAACTCGATCTTAAACGGTGGTCTAACTTGCCTATTTTGCTAGCAGGCCGTGTTAACACAGTGAAGATGACAGTCCTCCCGCAATTTTTATATGCATTTCAAATGTTACCACTTTTTCTCCCCTTTGCTTTCTTTCAAGAGCTGAATTCGCATATTTCATCTTTTATTTGGCACAATTCTTTACCAAGAGCAAGGAGGGCTATTCTAGAGATGCCCAAGTTGGCAGGTGGACTTGTACTTCCCAACTTTATGTTCAATTACTGGGCGGCCAATCTCTCTAAACTGCCCTATTGGGTTACTTCATTCAGAACAGGGCACGGCCCCACCTGGGTGGCCATGGAAATTGAATCGTGTCCCTCTTCTACACCCCTATATAGTCTTTGCACTTCATTTTCTAAAAAATCTAACTACTCTCCTGCCAATCTTGTGACAAAACACTCTCTTAAAATATGGCATCAATTTAGAAAACATTTCAATCTGACTCACTCGAGTGGTTTTATGCCCATGATTAATAATGATATCTTCCCTGCCGCAAACTCGGACCCATCTTTTCGTCTGTGGTATGATAGTGGCATAGTGTTCTTCAATGATTTATTTCTGAGTAACACCTTCATTTCCTTTGAGACTTTACGTAAGAATTTTTCACTACCTCAGTCCCACTTCTTCAGATACCTACAGGCCCGTAGTTTTGCTAGAGAACATTACCCATTTCCCCATTTACCTGACAATGATTTGCTTGACAGAATACTTGGGCGGGATCCCACACTTAAGGGCAACATTTCCTTTATGTACAATATTATTTTGAATTTCACTATGCCTTCAACTGACAAGACTAGATGCACTTGGGAACAGGACCTTGGTGTTCCAATCTCAGCGCTGACCTGGGAAGGTTGCCTGGATTGGATTCACTCTTCATCTTTATGCCTCAGACACAATTTGATTCAGTTCAAGATTTTACATAGGCTCCATTTTTCCAGGGAACGGTTGGCCAACATTTACCTCAACACTGACCCACACTGTTTGAGATGTCGTCAGGGCCTGGCCACTCTTGGACATATGTTTTGGTCGTGTCCATCAATAACTAATTTCTGGACACAAATATTTGATGGTTTTACACACGTGTGGCAGGCGCATCCCACTAGACCTATTAACAGCTGTTTTTGGTGTCATAAGTGATAATGTTCCGTCTTTCCTTTGTTGGGTGAAGGAGGTCCTGGCTTTTTTGCCACTTGAAAAGCTTAGATACTCGAGGGGTAGGTCTTCTAGCAGATTTAACAATACATGGAGTCCTTTTCTGGAGTTTACAGACAGCCTATCATTCTCTTGAACATCAGGGCTGCTTGTGTCACTGGTCTGGTAGGAGGCTGGGTACAGCACAGTTGCATTGATTGTAAATAAACACTCAGAAACAGTCTATAAGATGTGTCTAAATGCTGGAATGCTCCTCAAGGTAGCAGACTCCCTTTTCCCTTTTTGATATTATTGCTATTCTTGTTATTGTTTTTGTCATTATTCATTTACTCTTCTCTGGCTATATTACTATTTCAATGTCCTTTGTTTTATTTATCGAATTTTATTCAATATTTAAATTATTATTGTTATTATTATTATTGTTGTTGTTATTTTTATTACTACTATTATTATATCAAACTCAATATTGTATAGTATGTGTTATGTGTACTTGTGGGTGGGTGGGATATGGGTTTGTTTATTTGTGTGTATAATTGTGAAAACTCATAAATAAAGTTACAAAAAAAAAAAAAAAAAGAAGGTACACGGGTGAATCTTGCCATCCTTGGGTGATCTCTGGGAGAGGACCGCTCCTACTCCCACATTGGAGGTGTCAACCTCTACAATGAACTGGATCTTGGGATCAGTAATGGTTAGGATAGGGGCAGAGGTGAAAGGAGTCTTGAGATCCTTAAATGCTCTTTCTGCTTCCTCCGACCATAGAAACTTGACTTTACTGGAGGTATCAGCAGTAAGGGATGCAACTACAGAACTGTAATTAGGAATGAATCGTCTATAAAGATGAACAAACCCCAGGAAGCGTTGAATAGACTTACGGTCCGTAGGTCTGGGCCAATCGGTAACAGCCTTGATCTTGACAGGATCCATACGAATGGTAGCGGGGGAAATGATGTTTCCCAGGAAGGAGGTAGTCTGGACAGAGAACTCACATTTTTCTGCCTTAACAAATTGGCAATTCTCTAGCAGACGTTTGAGGACTTGGCGGACATGGTGAGCGTGTTCCTTCTGTGACTTGGAAAAGATTGGGATATCATCAAGGTAAGCAAAAACAAACTTGTTAATCATGTCACTTAATACGTCATTAACAAGATTTTGGAAGACAGCTGGGGCATTAGTAAGGCCAAAGGGAAGAACCAAATATTCCCAGTATCCCGTGGGGGTGTTAAAAGCTGTCTTCCACTCATCCCCCTCTCGGATGTGGACCAGATGGTAAGCATTGCGCAAATCCAGCTTAGTATCGATTTTCGCCCCCCTGGAGGAGGTCGAAGGCCGTATTCATGAGGGGTAGAGGGTATCTATTTTTGACTGTGATTTTGTTGAGTCCTCTGTGGTCAATACAGGACCGTAAGGATCTGTCCTTTTTGCCCACAAAAAAAAAACCGGCACCAGCCGGAGATGAGAAGGGGCAAATGATGCCAGCCGCGAGGGACTCACTCAGGTATTTTTCCATGGCCAGTTTTTCAGGGCGAGACAAAGAAAACAGATGACCTCTGGGGGGCATGGTACCAGGCTTTAAATCCATAGCGCAGTCATAGGGTCTGTGTGGGAGCAAGGAGGTGGCCCAAGATTTGGAGAACACCCCCGTCAGGTCATGGAATTCTAGGGGAACCTTCTCCTGTTTAGGAATCACTTCTGAGAGAGGAGCAGGGACATGATCTAGAGCATCACTTAGGCAGGACTGAGCGCAACTGGGACTCCAACTCTTAATCTCGTGCTTACCCCAATCTATCTTAGGCAGATGTTTGGCCATCCAGGGATGCAAGGCCAACTGGGGCATGTGGTGACTGGATGAGGTAGTTCCCTGAAATCCGCAGCTTGATAGAACCAGTGATGTGGGTAATTTGGCTGTTGAGGGAGTTAGCCACTCGATTAGGGAAGATTCTTTCAATAGGAATGCCCCATCTCTGGGCAACCTCCTGGTCAATGAAATTCTTTTCCGCGCCAGAATCAGAGCAGTAGTCTTCTTCCCTCTTCCACTCCACTCTTGGAAAACAGGGAAACAAGTGTGGTTCGAGGAGTGCTTGACAGGAGTTACGCCCACTCATGCTCTCCTCCTCGCTAGTGGGCATGGATTTTTACTGGGGCACCATGAGATGAAGTGTCCAGCTTGTTCGCAGTAAAAACAAACTCGATGCCTTCGCCTGCGATCCCTTTCCTCGCTCGTCAGCTTGGTGCGACCCACCTGTATGGGCTCTGATTCGTGGGGAGGCTTGGGTTTAGCATCAGGCATAGGCAGAGAAAGGGTCATCACCGGAGGTTTAGGGTTCCTGGCACCGTAGGTGGACCGTCTTCGCTCCTCCAAGCATGCGTCAATACGGATAGCCAGTTCAATAATGCGGTTAAGGGCTTCGGGTAGGTCGCATGGGAGAAGCTCATCCTTTATCCGTTCAGACAGGCCGTTGATGAAGGCATCGTAGAACGCTCTTTCTTGCCATTTGCCACTGGTCGCCAAGGTCTCAAAATCAATGGCATTGTCGAGTTCTGAGCGGCCACCTTGGCGGATGTGGAGGATTTCTTTCCCAGCCTCATAGCCGTGCCTGGAGCGATCAAAGACCCGCTTCATCTCCTCCTCCAACAGGCGAGATGACTGATCACAGGGTAGCCCCGCTTCCCAGGCTGACGTAGCCCACTGTTTAGCTCTGGGCTGGGTGATGATGTAAGCCACCCGGGCTTGCTCAGTTGGGAAGGTGGCAGGCTGAAGAGTGAAAATCAGCTTACACTGTGTCAAGAAGGCGCGGTAGGACCCAGGTTTGCCATTATACTTCTCAGGAGGAGGTAGGCGTGGTTCGTGGTCCGGAGGAGGTGGGGCAGTAGCATGCGCTGGCACGGGAGCAGGAGTGGTAACTGCTGAAGAACAGATGGTGAGTGTGGGCTGACTAGCTCTCACAGCTGAAGCTAGGTCCGATATCTGGTGCGTCAAAGACTGCAGGTGTTGCACGACAGCTAACAGCTGTTGCTGTTGGAATTCCAGCCTGATGGCCTGGTTTTCCACCATATCTTGCAGCTTAGTATCTCTCGCTGGTTCCATGGTGGTCAGAACGTACAGTGAGGTACAGTTCAGGTACCACACGCGAGAGAGGGAAATCCAAAAAACGTATGCCTTTATTGGGGTCTGAGTCAAAGCCAAAATACACAGGAATTGCCAAGCCACAATAAAAAAATCTAAAAACAGAGTCGACTGGACAGGCAGGGGTCAGAACCAGGAAGACAGGTGAGCAAAGGTACATAAACAGCAGGCAAGAAGTCGTAGTTGATGAACAAAGCATTGGGTCATACACAGAGCATCCAAACGCAGAAATTGTGGTCATACAAAAATGGGTCGAAATCCAGAAAGACAAAAACAATACAAAAAGGGCAATGGCAAGAATCGAAGTCAGACAAACCAGTTGCCCCTAACTGGTAATGCATTCACAATACTTATAAAAATTCTAAAAAAAAAAAAAAAAACATTTATAGAGAAACTCAAAATAATAATGTGAAAAATTCAGTACAATTTTTATTTTCTAATGGAACCAACCAAAATCATTTCATGATTTAACAAAAATCTATTTTCTCTGACTCAAGGCTTCACAATTAATGGCTCCCTTAAAGATTATTGTAAATAACATCTACCAAAATTAAACCAGGTATTAAATTCCACTTATTTAAGTTGTATCTACAACGTAAGTGTTGAGGAACAATCTTGAGCCATTACATCACTTCCTGGTTCACTAGGGTATAAAAAGGAGGTAACACACATACAATATCCCTTTGTCATCCAACACCATGAAAAAAAAAAAAACAACTGTCAGTTCTAAAGAGGCAGATGGTCATGAACCCTCATAAATCTGGTAATGGCTACAAGAAGATTTACAAATGGTTGATTATACATCTGAGCACTGTCAGGGCAATTATTCAAAAAATTCCAAAGATATGGAACTGTTGAAATCCTCAAGGGTAGAGGCAGTGGCGGCCTTAAGCATCAGACATTAATGTGGGTCCCCAAAAAACATAAGACCAAAAAAAAGTGAAAATTCAAGTTTTTTTTTATCAATCATAGCTTCTGCAAAAATTCTTGAATGCATTATGTGCACTTTCACTATCATGGACAGCTCTACATAAAGAAAGTCCAATCAATTGCCTCAGGCCAGACCAGTATATTGTTCTCGATTGCGGTCCGCCAAAATTCTGATGAACAGCTCTCAAGAAATATATTGGCTTCAAAACGCATTACTTCTCCAAACTCATTCCCATTTACGTTTCCTAAATAGCAACAACGTGGTTATTCATTCAGTTGTGAGGATCAATCAACAGAATTACTGTCTATTTACCCTTAGCTTGGATTGTTGTCCATTGCAAAAGTTATCAAGTATTTTCCCATCCACATTAATGGTGGCATAAAACATCAATGACTTTCGAAGCTTCGGAATTCCTGTAGCACTCAAAATGGTATGTTTTTTATATTTTTTTTTGCGTCATTGTCCGGCGCCATGATACGCCTAAGAAAAAGTTTTTTAAAATTTAGTTTTTCCGACTCAAGTCTGCATGTTAAGTTTGCTCATGTAAAACTGAAACTCTGTCTAGAACCAGTGGCATTTCTATAATGCAGGTTAACACTCCTGTTCATACAAAATCCCAATAATTCAATCAAAGAACTTATCAAACTCATCAATTCATACTCCAGCATACCACTACCAATCTACCAGTCTCAATTATAGGTTGCGAGGCTGCCACATATGACATTGTTACTTCTAATGTTGGTGGTAGGGGTTTGCCTGTGTTTCTGTACAATAGTCCACGGCTGTCTTGCAAATGCTTTTGTTTCCAATTAATTAAATATGAGTCAGAGAGAAGCATTGTCCACAAAACAGAACTTCATTAATACTGTCTGTGAAAGCAATGGCTAAAATGTTTTGTTATATCTAGATCTTGTCATAATTGCCGTCTGATCGCTATGTGTTTAGTTTTCTGCTGTAATAAAGCTACAAGGCGTTTACCAGCTTTGCATGGTCTTCCTCTAACTGATCACATACCACTGTGTGCCAGAGCCGTAAGCACGCGCACAGCCCGAAGCGCGCATCCACTGCTCTCCCTCGCACTTTCACTCTCTCTCACACACGCTGTCCTCTTTTTTAACCTCTTTTTTTCATTAAAATGAATGAGAAGTCGGTAGAATAAAGGTACAGTAACAGTAGGCTAATTTGTTTGCAGGAAAATAACACGTAAACACTGAATTAAATTCGTTGTTCATTCTGGCTTCCTCGGTAATTTTTGTCACAGGCCGCCACTGCACCCACCTCCACCACATCTTCTACAACAACACTTTACTAACATTCCAACAGCTGTCTGAAATGTATGACATCGACAAGAAACAATTCCTTCAATATATCCAACTCAAAGAATCATTAAAAACAAAAATAAATATCATAAATTTCCCCCTAGAACATTCACCACTATTATATAGCATCAATAAAATAACACAGTCAAAGAAAAAACTACTCACAAAGTTATATAAACTCATATCCTCCAATAATGACCCACATCACATACCAATAAACAAAATGGGAACAAGACCTCATCATCCACACCAACAGTCGATTCTGGAACATAGTCTGCAACAACATATTCTCCATGTCTAACAACACCAAAATTAAGTTAATTCAGTATAAAATCATCCATAGAACACACCTCACACAGCACAAGATGCACATCATGGGACTCACAGACACAGACATTTGCACCCACTGCACATTCAACACTATCGACGACCACCGGCACGCACTCTGGCTCTGCCCACCAATTCATAACTTCTGGAAACAAATAACCAACACCCTATCCCGATTCCTCGACCACAATATCCCACTCTCCCCCACCGTCTGCATACTTGGAAATTTAGAAGAACTCAACACTAACTCAAAACAAATCACAATCCCCCTGCTTGTGGCCCTATCACCAAGATAACAATACTGTTCAACTGGAAAAACAGAAAAAAACATCACAACAACACAATGGTTAGATCTCTATACACAACACATATCAATGGAACAACAGTCGGCAACCCACAAGAATCAATTACAAGAATTCAACAACATCTACTCCACAACTCTCACTGCCATCTCGATGCCGGTGAGTTAATGCCACAGCATAGATATACAAAGGCTTGTTCACGGAGAGGAGAAGGGATATTAAAAAAAAAAAAAAAAAACAAGAGGCCCATGGGCCTTTACGGTCACCTGAGTATAGTACATCCAATGTTAAACCTTGGCCATTAGGCGTGGCCCTAATTTTGACCCCAGGGATCAGATTAATGGAAACCAGTATCATAAGCAATAGAGTATTCTAAATTGTATGTATACAACTTGTGGCTATTTTCTTTAACCCTTGTGTGGTGTTAGGATTTTCTGCATCCTCGGAGTGTTAAGGGGTCCGGGTTTCAGCCCATAACTCAGCCCCTGTGCCAGCTAGAGACATTCCGTTTTCACCGGAGGGAACTTGAGGATGTCCTTTAGGTCACTGACCTACCACTAGCTTACTCCAACCTGAGGGGGTGGAGCCTATTCAAAATGCTTTTATCCACGCCACCAGCCCCACTTCTCAGCCTCTGTGTGGGCTAGAGACACACTGTCTTTACTGGAGGGTTACTGGTGGGTTGCTGTGACGTCACGGACCCTCCCTATGATGACTCTGACCTTGGGGGGCAGAGTTTTGCCATCATGTACGCCACAAATCCCACAACTCAGCCCTTGTGTGGGCTAGAGACACACTGTCTTCACTGGAGGGTTACTGGTGGAAGGCTGTGATGTCAATGACCTTTCCTATGATGACTCTGACCTTTGGGGGTGGGGTTTTGTCATCATCCACGCCACAAATCCCACTTCTCAGCCACTGTATGGGCTAGAGACATACTGTCATTACTGGACGGTTACTGGTGCGTGGCTGAGACGTCACTGACCTTCCCTGTACTGACTGTGACCTTTGGGGACGAGGTTTTGCCATCATGCACGTCACAAATCCCACAACTTAGCCCTTGTTAGGGCAAGAGACACACTGTCTTCACCAGGGTGTTGCTTGTGGGTGGTTTCTGACCAGTACCCAGTCTCTGGCACACACGAAGGCTTGATTGTGGGATACCTGTTGCGTAATGGTGTGGTAGTGAACCCCCGCCCCCTTGGATCAAGGGTGGTTGTGGGACAGTACGGTGCACTCAGGGCTGTCCCTGTGAACCCCCTGGTGCATGCATCATGTCTCTGGCACACACAGGGGCTGGGTTGTAGGATTCGTGTTGCGTAATGGCGTGGTAGCGAAGCCCCGCCCCCTTGGGTCAAGTTTGGTTGGGGACAATATATCCCCCACTCCACCCCCTGTTCAGGTATTCTAGTCTCTGGTAGAAGGAAGGCAGGTAAAGGCATGAAGCAATGTTTTTGGTCCTATTCCAATGTTCACACTCAAGCTGTAGAGTAGACTACTGCCCTATTGTTTTACATTGGGGTCCTTTGGACCCAAACACTCTCTGTGTGATGTAAATGTGGAAGGGGGGGGGGGGGTGTAGAGTGGGGGCTCCTCCCAAAAATGTTATCCTCCATGATCTTCACATAAAATAAGCCAAGGACACCGAGTTTCAGGATGAAAAAAGTATTACTTGAATGATTTTTATTTTAGTAAAGATTGAAGACCATCAATCAAACTAGACAGTTTAGATTAAGGTAATCTAAAGTGACAAGTCCAAAGAACCACGAGAACAGCAAAGAAAAGCACAGCTTTAAACACAGTTAATCAGGGAAAGCATTAGCCCAGTTTGCATCTCCTGACGGTGCGCCTCTGCATATTTCTATATAGTCAAGGTTTTGGGTGTTAATTCTTGCCTGGCAGTTGGGGGCCCCTGGAGGGCAGGGCCAGTGTTAATTCAAACGTTTAATTGAAACACATGCAAGGCAACCTATGGGTAGAGGACGCTACTGCATTTTGCCCTCCATGATACTAAGGAGGATGGTGAAAGAAGCAACAAAATCCCCAAGAATCACTGAGAAGGAATTGCAGGCCTTGATGGCATCTTGGGGTCCCCAGGTTTCAAAAAACACCATCAGGCGCCTCCTCCACAACCACAGGCTCTCTGGAAGAGTTGCCAGAGGAAAGCCTTTCCTGACCAGAATACACAGGAGCGAGCGCTTGGGAGTTTGCTAAACGTCATTGAAATTATGGACAGAATAAGGTGCTCCGGTCAGAAGAAACCAAAATTGCGCATTTCGATCTGATACAGCATTGGCATGTTTGGTGTTGAAACAGAGATGCACACGAGGGGAAGCACCTCATGCCCACGGTGAAATATGATGCTGGATCAGTCATGTTTTGGGGCTGTTTTAATTCAAGAGGTCCTGGGACACTGGAAAAGATTAATGGCATAATGAATTTCACCAAGTATCAGGACATCAACAAAAACATGAGTCCAAGGCACTCTTATTAAAAAGCCTTTAATAAAGGGCTAGTTCTTAATGGAACGCCAACATGTTTCAGCCACACGGCCTTCATCGTTGCCCTGACGCAAACCCAAGAGTGTGAAGGATCTTGCAAGGATCTGCTCAGAGGAATGGGCCAAAATCCCCCCAAATATGTGTCTCAACCTAGTCAAAAAATACAGGAAAAGATACCATGCAGTTATCCTTGCAAGAGGTGGTTGCACTAAGTACTAAATGATGGGTGCCAATAATTATGAATACTTAATTTTGTTGAAATGTATTTTGTATGAAATAATTGTTATAGTTTTGGTTGTTTCCATCAAACTATTAATAAAGCAAAGTATTTCACACATGTTGGAATATTTTATTTCTCTATAATTATATTGTTTTATTTTTCTTTTGCATCATTTGTTTGGAGCCCATTTTTTTGAGTTTTCAGGCGAAAATCAATATAAATATGCAATAATCCAATTATATATTTCATTTTCGCATACTCCTATGGGTCTTCTATGACCATATTATAATGGGTAAGTAGTTTGACATTTTATTTTTTTATTTTCAAGGTCATGCCCTACTGTGCAGAGGCTAATACTCAAATGCCATAATTGAAACAGCTATATCAATCTATTGCAGTTATATTTACGTCACTGTGGTCTTCAATGCAACACCTGAGCTGACCATTTGGGTAAATTCTAGAGGGTCGTTCTTAATTTTTCCCTTGACTTTTGATATGTTCCTCATCATCGGGAACAGAGAAGTCCCTTGTAAATGAGCATGAAGACATCATGTGCTGTTACCTCAAACTAGTTCTTCCATAATTGTGGATACATCAATGTTTTACATTGTTTTAAATGGCGACTGATCTTTGGTCGAGGAATGGCGGCACTGAGTCTGTCTTTACAGCAGTCAGTTCCTGAAAAATGTGACAAGTTCCTCGTCTTGTGAAGTTCCCCAGTAGTCTGTTACGTTGGCCTGAGGGGGGCGAGCTTGTACAATAGATTTCTGTGCTTGCACTCATCCATCCATCCATGATATAAACCACCTCTTTCTCTTCATTGGCAGGAACCGCAGTGCCCAGTGGAAACTCACACGAACACGGGGAGAGCCTGCAGACTCCACGCAGAAGCCAAGGACCCTCTTGCTGTGCGGCAACAGAACTACCCTGCGCCACCGTGCCGCCCCATATCTGCATCATTGAAGGGAATGCTTCGAATGATATGAAATAGCGATGCTAGTAATTCAGCGCAGATATTTATGAACTCCGTTATTGAGTTATTGGCAAAACATGCGATTTCTCTCTCGAGTCCGATTTAGCTTATTTCACCTGAAGTCAGATGAATTCTTACCGGTTATTTTCATCCCACAATCAGCAAATAGATAGTTTTCTGGTCAAGTGAATCGCAGGGAGGATCGTATCCCCCTAAATCCGCAACAGGGACATTTCCGTCTTGACACCCTAAAAAATAATAAATAAAGTATAGCTTTAACTGGGGAGGAAGACTACCTCACGCTCAGTTAAAAAATATCTACAAATACTACTCTCCATAGCCTAAGTTTTCATCGGAAAGAAAAAAAAATACCTCGCTATAAGCATAGGTCATCACTGTTGGCATTCTGGGAATTTCTTGCCGACTGTGGGCCAACAATGAAACTATGAGTAGCCTGAGTGCGACAACAGAAACTTCGGCCCCACACTTGAAATGGTGGGGGGATTAACTAGTTAGAACTTAGTTTTTATTGTCAGATGTTTGTGTATTCAACCTTTCATGTTATTTGCATGTTTCATACCCATCCATCCATTTTCTATACCCGCTTATTCCTCACTAGGGTCACGGGGCGAGCTGGAGCCTATCCCAGCTGACTACGGGCAAAGGCAGGGACCCACCCTGAACAGGTTGCCAATCCATCGCAGGGCGCACACACCATTTACACACCATTCACTCTCACACTCATACCTATGGGCAATATGGTGTCTCCTAATATGCATGTCTTTGGACTGTGGGAGGAAACCGGAGTACCCGGCGAAAACCCACGCAACACGGGGAGAACATGCAAACTCCACACAGAAAGGCCCCAGGCCGGATTCGAACCCATGACCTTCTTGCTGTGAGGCAGCAATGCTAACCACTGCGCCACCGTTTCATATTTCATACTTCATGAGAAAAAATCCACATTTTGTCTGTAACGCCTATAATAAATGTCTAACAACACGTATTAATGAGTGCCTTTCTTATTCACATAGTTGCCTAAAGCTTAGAATAAGCACATGGTGTAATTGGGAATATACATTACATTAAGTTATTGTTGCTGGTGCAATAATAATAAACCGAGGAATGTACAACTTATTTCGAACAATGATTGTTGCACTCCTGAATGGCTCACTATTTCTGCTCATTAAAGTCATGGATCAAAACTTTACCAAGTAATAACCCACATTACCGCTATTTACTAAATTATGATTATGTGTGTTCTGCACACATGTCATAAAAAATCAAAAACACTTTGTGGCAAATAGAAGTCACTTGTACGATGCTAAACCATACATTTTTTTCATAACTTGAAGGTTTCAGATAAAGTTTTCAGTATTTGAGTGCTATAATGCACAAGTTATCACAACCCTTGTGTAAAACCCTTGTGCGTCCCTTTAAAATACATTGCGTGCCTATTAGGTGTTTGTGGGTTGTGACTGGTTTGCGTCTTGTGCGTCTTTCCCTGCTGGGCTGAATCTCGTTGCACAATTGTTTCCTGTTGACGGTTAGACAAGTATTTAAGCCCTCTAGGTTATATGCAAGTGGTTGGATTGTGATGTCACTTTCATTGTAAGATCCCAGTGCTGTGAAAAAGTATTCGTCCCCTTACTGATTTCTAATTGTGTTGCATATTTGTCACACTTAAATGTGTCAGATCATCAAACAAATTTTAATATTAGGGCGAAGATAACCCAAGTAAATACAAAATGGAGTTTTTAAATTATGATTTCATTTATTAAGTGAAAAAAGGTATCCAAACCTACCTAGCCCTATGTGAAAAAGTAATCCCCCCCCCCAGTTAAATAATGAATTAACTGTCATTAACCACATTTTTTTAGTTCAATTTCACTAGCCATACCCAGGCCTGATTACTGTGAAAAAATCATTTAAATTGAACCTGTCTGGCAAAGTGAAGTAGGCTAAAAGATTTCAAAAAGCAACACATCATGCCATAATCTAAATAAATTCAAGAACAGATGAGAAACAAAAGTCATTGACATCTATCAGTCTGGAAAGGGTTGCAAAGCCATTTCTTAGGCTTTGTGACTCCAGCACAGCAAGAGCCATGATCCACAAAGGAAGAAAACTTGGAACAGTGGTGAACCTTCCCAGGAGTGGTCAGCCTACCAGAATTACTCCAAGAGTGCATCGACGACCCATCCAGGGGGTCACAAAAAAACCCAGAACAACATTTAAAGAACTGTAGGCCTCACTTGCCTCAGTGTAAGTCAGTGTTCATGATTCAACAATAAGAAAGAGACTGGGCAAAAATGGCATCCATGGGTGAGTTCCAAGGCGAAAACCACTGCTGACCAAACAGAACACAAAGGCTCATCTCACATTTGCCCAAAAACATTGATGATCCCCAAGACTTTTGGGAAAATATTTTGTGGACTGACAAGACCAAAGTCAAACTTTTGGCAGGTGTGCATCCCGTTACATCTGGCGTGAAACTAACGCAGCTCTTCATAAAAAGAACATCAGACCAACAGTCAAACATGGTGGTGGTAGTGTGATGGTCTGGGGCTGTTTTGCTGGTTCAGGACCTGGACGACTTGCTGTAATTGATGGAACCATGAATTCTGTACCATGCCAGAAAATCCTGAAGGATAATGTCCAACCATCAGTTTGTGACCTCAAGCTGAAGCGCACTTGGGTTATGCAGCAGGACAATGATGCGAAACACACCAGCAAGTCCACCCCTGAATGGCTTAAAAAAAAAAAAATGAATCTTTTGGAGTGGTCCAGTCAAAGTCCGGCTTAAATTCAATTGAGATGCTCTGGCATGACCTTAAGTAGGCCATTAATGCTTGAAAACCCTCCAATGTGGCTGAATTAAAACAATTCTGCAAAGAAGAATGGGCCAAAATTCCTCCATAGCGATGTGAAAGACTCATGGCCAATTGCTGCAAATGCTTGACTGCAGTTGAAGACCACAAAGAAAAAACAATCAGAGTCCAAATTTTGCATTTTTGTATATTTTATACATTATACATTATTACAATATTTTATACATTTTATTTTTTTCACGTTTTTTCAGTTCTATGATTGTTTTGAATTTTTAGTTCATCATTTCTCCACAGCGTGAAAATGTGACTGATCATTTTCTATTGTGGTCTTCAGTTGTTGTCGCCTAGGTACGACTGGTTGTGGCTCGACTGGTTATTAGGTTTAGGGCGCAATGACTTTTTCACATAGAGCCAGGTAGATTTGGATAGTTTTTTCCCTGAATAAATGAAATCATCATTTAAAAACTGTGTTTTTATTTTCTTGGGTTATCTTTGTGTCAGAAATCGCTGATTTGTATGTTTGTTTTTAGTATGTTTTAGTAATTTTAATTGCTATTTATTTGTTTATCATATTTATTCGTTTAGAGTATGTATGTTTCTGTACGATTGCGAGGTCTTGAGTCTTGAACGTTTTCCTTTCATTTCCATCTTGTCGTATCTTGTCAGTCCTCACACTCTCTTCCCTGTAATTCGGTGAGGTAATTCCTCTTCCTTCTCTCTGGCTGCTCTCATTGGCTATCCGCACCGAATAATAGTTAGCGAGGCACGGGTGATTAGTTAGATCAGAGTTAGGACTCCACCTGCTTCTTCTCGCTTTCCTATTACCGTCCTTGCTTTTCTAGTTCCGCCTTCCTCGACAGCTGTTCTGCATTCCAGCTGGGATCTCACCTGATTAGTTTGTGTTTAAAATACCGCATTTTTCGGCAGCTCCTTGTCGCCTCGTTTCTTCCCACAGCTCGCTTTGGTCAAGTGTCGTTTCTGCGCTTTCTTGGTTTCGATTGTTGATTGCTCGTTTTCTGTGAATTCTCCCGTAAGTCTCGTTACCTTCGCCAGCGACTTCGCTGACGAAGGTAATGTTTTGATCCCCGTGTATTTATTTGTTTGTGTGTCTGTCTGTGTGTATGTGTATCGAATAACTCAAAAAGTACCAAACGGAATTTCATAAAATTTGGTGGGTTGATTTGGCATGACCTGAGGATCAATCGATTAGATTTTGGGAGTGATCGGGTCAAAGGTCAAGGTCAAGGCCACGAAAAGGTCAAAACCGACTTTCGGCCATATCTCGGTCAATTTTAATCCGATCGGCATGAAATCAACGCCAGTGGCGAGGGATTCAGTGGCGTCGGCGAAGGTATGCGCTCTACCGAGTGCCCGTTCTAGTTATTGACTGTATTACGTTGTGTGATTGCTGGTTGATTTGCTTAGTACTTCGTTCTCCCTAATTCCCATTTTGTACCCATCTGTTTAGATTCTCCTGTGTTCTCCCTTATCCCATCCAACGCCCTTTTTCCTTCCCCTTCCATTCCCTTAGCTCCGTCCCTTTGTGTGGATTGATTCTCTGGTTACTGAACTACTTGCTTGTCCCTTGACTCTGATTCTGACTATTCTGCATTACCCTGTTTGCCTGGCTATCGATCTGCTTCTGTTTTGACCATGAGCTGTATTAATCCTAATAAACGTCCTGCCGATGCTGAACTGCGTTTGGAGTCTAAGCCTGTTCCTTTGACTCTGTCTAACACAATTTGTCTGATCATCTAAAATATTTGTGACAAATATGCAAAAACATATCAGGAATGGGGCAAATACTTGTGTGTGTGTGTGTGTGTGTGTGTGTGTGTGTGTGTGGGTTTTTTTTTTTTTTTTTAATGCAACTGGTACTTTAGAGTTTTCTGAGAGGTCTTTATTGTCATTTAGTTCATTCAAACAAGCTTCCAATTCGAATCAGGGTCCAGCATTGGGACTGAGTTCACTTAATCTACTCAAGCCTGCTGATCTACTCGGGTTTTCCAAAACAAGCTTCTGATCCTAATCAGGACTGGGACCGTATTCTTTAACTCTCCTTGTCCAGTTTGTTTGGAACAAGCTTCTGACCCTGATCCAACTGGGACCACATTCCACAAGAAATCCCCTCATTCTTGGAAGCACTTCAGTGCTGATGAAGTCTAACTCCTGGCAGCATCCCGGGAGCCACTGGCGAGAATTCAGCGCTATGAAAACCATGAACACTGCCAACTGATCTGAGGGCAGTCACGGAGAGCTCCGCCTTCCGTCCACGTGCCGAAAGCCCCCCTCTTGCTTCTGTCCTTATCGCGCGCCTGGTACTTTGCATAAAATGTGTGTCAGTGGAGCATCGCTCCGCGCGGCACACGCAGAGCGCACGGGCGGCGATTCTTTTCTGCACCAATTCCTCCAATGAGAACGAGAGATCGGGGTAAATTTGCAAAACGACTGGAAAGAAGCGAGAGCCTGAGGTGCGCGGAATGCGCGAAACTCCCCGCCACCCACACGCGCTCATGAAGAACATTATAAACCTCATTCAGTGTCCGATACAGACCGCACTGTGGAGGGGACAGTACAGTACCGTAAGTCACATCACACCACCTGAAAACTGTTACACGCCGCACCTGCCACCCTTTAAAACGTGAATGAGCAGACTTGGTGAGCATGGTACGTCTTACTCGACCGTGAATTATCGGAATTGTGAAAATATTTTAAAAAATATATTTACGATATTTCACGCAGCTAAACCAACACGCTAATTGCTGGTGGTCAAGAGGAAGGAGAAGCGATTGGCATCGCTGCGGAGAAGCAGGCAGGAAGCAATGAAATTAACTCATAACTCAGTTTACATTTCCGATGGAGTATTAGTTGCGTCCCATGCCAAGGGTGCGGATCTTCCCCACCATACCTTTGGGGAAGCCGAATTCCAGGACTTTCGTGACTCTTGAACTTGTGTCGCGACGAATTTTCCATTTGCTTACAGATAAAGCCTGAAGAAAATAAAAGGACACAACAGATATACATCTGATCATAATTCATAAAGTATTCTGCAACAAGAATGATGGACAATAGTCATGGTGAGTATTGGCAATAATGATGTTGATGATAATGATTATTTATTATTACTACAGCAATGCTGTATCGAAAATTTGACTTCTATTGGTGTGTGTTGGATCTTATTTCATTTCTATTTGGTTCAGTGAATGTGTTTCACTGCAATACTCGGATTTTTTTCACCGACGTGTAGCTCAGCGTCGAATCAGGTTATGTAGAAGAGGCGATATCATAGCCAGAAATTACGACGACGCCAGATAGCATGACTACATAGAAACAATGTTGATTTTCCATCTGAATCATAAGGATAGTTGACATTGAAATATCAATGCGAAATCAATGTTGAATCACTGTTACAATAGCAATGGAAACCCGACGTTGATACAGCAACATTGAAACAATATTGATTTAAAGTTATGATTATAATTGATTGAGCATCTATTCCTGGTAGACAAGGTGATGATACTAATGTTGAAAAGTCATTGAAAGCACAGTGATCTATGGTTAGGTGGAAATCTCAGGGTGCACGTCCAGCGTTGTTTCAATGTCTTAACATTGACAAAATAATGTTGATTTAACATTGTTTCGATGACTTTGCTATCAGGTACCATCCGATCGTGTTAAATCACATAACACTGAATGCCACATGGTGTGGACGAGGTGAGTCATTTTAGTTGACTAACTAGGATATTTAATTCGCCTGGACTGAATGGCGAATGGAATGGATGATTTTTTTAATTGGGTCGTTGGAATTATTAGGTACGTGCTATATCACGTAAGCTGAGGTGTGAGCGATAATTAGGAAAAGTGGGTGGTCCGCTTCGGAACTACAGGGCAACTCCTTGCGCTCTTTCCAGGACAGCAGCGCGAGATGGAGGTGTGTGTGGCCTTATGTGCCCAACTGCTGTAAAGAGAGTATTACGGCTGTCGGCAGCACCTGCAGAGAGTATTTTTAATTGAAGTGTGGTACCGTGTGATACCCTCGCTAGACTCGTGTAAATGAGAATAAGACCCTGTACGTAACGCATAGCCTACAGCAAATGTGCGGTCTATCGCACTTAGGCGAAATCTACTTACATTAAAATCAGTTCACAAGTCGGGTAACTATCTTTTGCATAACATGCAGACAAGTATCTGTGTTGAGTCTCCTGCTCTGATGTGGAAGTTGCCAGCCAGTCCGCTCTGCTCAGCATTGCTCTATTGGTTAATCGCATAGCGCATGCGAGCCTCCAACTACAACTCGGCTCCTCCACTTCCTGCTCCAAGCCGTGTAAACAACCTCACGTGTTGGGCTGACCTAATTCAACCTATTTTCTCGAAGTTGTCTCCGCCTCTGCGATGTGCTCCGTGTGCGGCTCAAAGGATACAAAGGCATTCTCCTGAAAATGATTGGACCTATTGCACTTCTCGGCACCGGATGAATTTAAATAATAATATCATCACTTCAGGGAAATCATGCTTCTCTGTCCAACTAGGCACACGCGGGATTTGCAATAAAACGAAGGAACTCAGCAAACTGAAGTTCACAAGTTTAGTAGAGCTCGGTCGTATTTCCCCGGTGACGCCATCCTTTGTAGTGTTCTGAGCCCGCAGCGTCTGCCCGCCCGCGCTCTTGGCCAGCAGTAATTGGCCGGTGACTCCTCTCACAAAACTGCAGTCACGTTTTTGTGCTGGTGACTGAATGTGGAGTCGCGAGCTGAGGGGCACCCCTCGAGGCGCCAAGATCTTAAGGGTGGGCGTGTCGGAGCTCCAGGGCCCCGGGTGGGGGGCCGCTAGTTCTCTCAATTGTGGTAATTTGCAACTGAAGACACGGTTTCTCTCCATATGCGATCCATCAGAGATTAAATCATGGCCTAAATTAAGTACAGTTGCGGAACAAGAACAGAATTGGGTTGCACAAAACATCCGTTCAAAACAATTATTAGTCCTGACCTGTTCTCAGTCATTTTCATAACAGAAGGTTCACTACGAGAGCACTCCACACTTAACAGGTGCTGCTTGTTCTCCCCGCTTAGGTAAGATGACTATCTTTCATCTGGAGGCATATTTGCTGTATTTAAATTAAAGTTATTCAACCTGTTAACTCTCTTGTAAATAGCTGAAGCTGCGTGCTTTTTATAGCCTATTGAACTGCCGAGTGCCACTTTTTTTTTTTTTTTTTAAATCAACCCACACAATACCGAGAGTAAAAGTCCGCGTTTACGCGGACCAGTTCAATCAACACAAAGCACTGGCCTATTAATAAGTAAATTATTTTGCTGTACTGAATTTACCCCATGATTTCATCGCTGTTAGATCGCATATGGAGAGAAACCGTGTCTTCAGTTGCCAATTACGATCGTGGAAAACACGTCAATAAAGGAAAATGATTGAGAACTAGCCAGGACTAATTGCTGCCATAAAGGGACGTGTCTTTGCCCCCCCACTGGCTATGCCCCTGCAGCCATCAGATTCTCTGAGATACGGGGTGCGTTCAAAGTCGGCAAAACGTAGCAAAAGGTATATTTAAACGGCAACTGTAGTGCGCTGAAAATCCTGTTGTGTCGTGCAAGCGTTGCAACTATGGCAGCTGAGAGGGCCATACTGTGTGTTCTCTTGGAAGAATTCTTGTTGCCTGGATGAAATAGTTTCAAATTCGTGTTTGATTTTAAAACTTTTACTTACCACAAACATGTGGTTTGATGTCATCAACCGAGGTGAATACCAAGCTGCAAGAGATGCATTTATATACTACCCTTGTTGGATTCATTGTGCCACTGCTGTTTCAAGATGGCGCGGCTTATATACATGTTACAGCTGATTGGATAACACCCTTGGTACACCCACCAAACAGGAGAAAACATACCTCAAATGCCGTTGTGCACCATTGCACACCGGTTGGAGGAGACAGATTACAAAGCAATGTACACTGGTGTGACTTTGAACACACCCCTGGTCTTTCATATGCAGTCAAATTTTGATAGTCATTTCTCCAGCTGTACAATACCGGCCGAACTGGCTTACCTCTGTGGGGTCAGATCAGTCCCATAGTAAATGTATCCACACAGAGGGAACCACACATGTTTTGGAATTTCTTACTAAGTGACTCTCTCCGACAAATATTTTCCAATGCATACACAAATATTTATCATTATATATAAATGTTTAAAAAAAAAATCGCATGTCTAAAAAAATAAGTTTCATGGATGCATTTCTGATGCACAGACACATTTTTTTAAATTTAAAATATATGTAATAGAAATCCACGAGTATATGAATTTGAAGGTAATTGCCAGTTTCACCTTAAGAACATTTATATCCAAACTGTTGCATTTACAAACTGTTTTTACTTCTGAACTTCGCTGCATATGTGCGTGGGTTTTTAGCTCACCTGGACCAAAGGTCCGGCAGGCTTATGTCATGGGTTGGCTGTCTGACGTTGTCTATAAACATTTTCTTCTCCAAATCCACTGGACCAATAAAACTGAAAATTGGCATATATGTTCCTACCCATAAGGACACCAAAATTTGTTCATGGCGTTCCGATCCAATCTCAAATATGGCTGACATGGCAGCCATATTGAAAATGCCCTATGGAGCCATTGTGAGCCAGTTTTTGCAGCGATTAAGCTAATATTTCGTATATGGGATATATATTTGGTAGAGGAAGCAAGCCCCGAAAGATGTTTGATGGATTTCATGGAATTTTGTGAAATTTGACCTTGAATTCACCTCAGCACTATGGGCACGCCCACTTTCAGAGGTGTTTACTTTAGACATCCTCTAATCCAAAACGTGTAAAGTGGAAACTTGGTACGTATGTTTCTACCCATGAGGAAACCAAAGGTTTTTCATGCGGCTACTTAACAGCCTGTACAACTATAACCAGCCCAGGTGAGCTACAGGTGCCCTTGGCACTATTTTTTGAGACTCCTGTGACGTTGTCCAATTTACAGATGCATTTTCTTCAGCTGGGAATTACGTGTAAATACAGCCAGTCAATCTTCTCATTTAAAATGTTGAACTAGAGATCCTGTCTGGCCAAGTTTGTGCAACCTGCACAAACTCAGTAATAATAATAATAATAATAATAATAATAATAATAATAATAATAATAATAATAATCTTTATCTATAGAGCACTTTTCAAAATTCACATTACAAAGTGCTTCACAAGGCAGCAAGAAAAAACAGATTCAAATGTCCAGTAGCAGATAAAAGAGTAAAAACATTCATAAAAAAAAACAATGTAAAACAGATCAAATTTGGATCAAGTCAGGGAAGGTTCTTCGATAAAAGTATGCTTTAAGAAGGGATTTAAAGGAGTTTAATGACTCAGCTGACCTAATTTCCTCAGTCAGATTGTACCAGAGCCTTGGGGCCATGACTGAAAAGGTCCTGTCCCCTTCAGTTTTCAGCCGGGCACGTAGAACCGACAAAAGACCTTTGCCCGAGGGTCTCAAAGTACATCCAGGAGTATAAGGTAGTAAAAGGTCAGCAATATATGAGGGAGCAAAGCCATTAAGGGTTTTAAAAGTCGGATCGGCGTTCAGAGGTCAACACAGACCACAACTTCTAACTTGCCATTCTCCATCACCACTTGTTTTCAAAATTTCACAAAGTATCACCATCCACGAGTGATTCACAGAGATGTACAAGGGCTGATCACCCTATTTACAAAACTGGACATTCATCAAATTCAGCAGATCAAAGTACGCAATGATATGCTCAGTACTTAAATGCACAGCAGTCTCATCGATCGAACTATGGTTCCTTTATCCAGTAAGGTGTGAGATCACAAAGGATAACCAGAGGCACTCTAAATGTAAGGAGATTGAAAACTATGCTGTTTCACAGTTGAAAAACATGAAATGATAAAGATGTCAATGTAAAACTCTCTATCAGCCAATCACATCTTCAAATTTTTGGCAACCGCAGAACTGTAGCATTTACAACAGGCTGTCGTGTTTGACAGCTCAACAACGATGCAGCACATATCTGTGTAATTGGATAATTTTGGCTGAATGCCAAAGACTAAGGAGGAATTCACGCATTGAAATAAAACATATTTTAACACTGCTGTTCATTTCGACACTAATGACATTTGATCGGCAGTTGATTCCGATTGAACAACCAATCATGGGAAATTAGCGATAGATACTCTGATTCTTACTTGTATCTGTAGCTGACTAATGTCATGGCATCATCACTACAGAATAACATAGCATCCACTGCCACTGATAACCGTTATTGTGATTACAACAAAGCATGATAAAGAATTATGGTTTACAAACCTGACTTACAAACCTCGGTGAGTGAAAAAATAATTTTCTGTGGAGTTTAATGTTCTTCGGAACATATTTTAAGACTCCATGTTTTTATTTGACATTGTCAACAAATTGGGAAATTAAATCAAGGGCTGAGAACCAGAGTGGTCTATTCCCAAAAAATGAAATTATATATATATAAAAAACTTAGATATCAATCACGTTATGTTCTGTGGGTTAAACCACTCTGGTTCTAAGCTGTTCAATGGTAATCTACACATCAGAAAACTAGGTGAAGGCATCGCCCCCTTCAAAGAGATGGTATCAGAGTAGGCCATATCTTTACATTTAGAAAATCTCTGCGAGAACATAAAAAATGTTACTAACTGAAGAATCCAAGAATCATTTAACAATCACCAGTAATAATTGAAAGCAATTATGTTCTGAAAAACTGACACTGAAAACAACATTCCACCCTGGAGAGTTAAAGCCATGGTCCACATACCTTCCCATACCTCAGTAAAATTCCCTCTTCATCATGTTGGCAAGCGCCTAGGTGGTATAACCAACGGTTTGAATCACATGTTGTGAGGTTATGTCATTTTACCCTTGAAGACAGAAGTTCCACAGTTGCTGGAGCCTCGTAACAGAACAAGTCTTCTACGTTTCTCATATCAGGATGGTCTGAGGGTTGAAGGACCAACATGTGGATCAACTGGGGGATGCTCCAAACACAGCATGGATGGGGAAGACGGGGGACTTAGTACTTGTTTTGGAAGATTGACACTGCAGTATGTCCTTAAAGAGGTCATGTGAAGTATGTTAACATATCGTTTTCATTCAGTTTTTTCTGTTTTTTTTGTGATGAGAAACTCATTTCAAAACATTCTGCATTGGAATTTTTCCAAAACTCCCTCTGGTTGACGAGTAATGGCCCTAACAACGCCCTTAGCAACGCTGACGAAATTCTTCGACGATCTTCGGTAAACTCCGGTAGTGAAGTCAATTCCAGAACAGTTATTGTTAGGATTCTATGCACACCATTGAAATTCCTGTGCATTCTTCACCATTTTGGTGGCTTTGTGTCGAAATTCCTTGGATGCCTCGGCGGTGTGTCGCGATATATTGTTCTCATTCATCCCAACAGTTGTTTGAGTGGCCAAACATTATCAGGTGTGGCCAGTTTTCATTAATAACGCATACCTGTCAACTCTCATGCATTCGGTCAGTTTAAGTGGCATATTTACGCTCCTCTGCTGTAGTCAGCAATTATTCAATCACCGCGTATGTAAGAGATTCTTGCACTGAAGTCCTTGAGCACTGGAGGGGTTGGAAGCAATGAAATTGCATAAACAATTATGAAACACATGCATTCCTTCCAACCCCTGAATAAAGAAAAGCGTGAGAAATCCGCTGTCGTAATCGGTATGCCTCGTAAATGAAAACTGGCCACATCTGATAATGTTGAGAGTTTTCGTAGTTTCTGTAATTGTCATTTAAATGAATGATTGAAAACAGGCCATGAACAGTCATTCATTTTATGGGATGTTTGCGCTTCCCCTATTGCCAGTTCACGAGCCGCCACTGACGCCGATACAAACATGTTCATGAATATGCATGCATTAGGCCCACCGCCAAATGACCATAGATACAGGGCGTTCATTTACGATAAATATGACTTTTTACATTTTTACTTACCATTCACCCACTCTCGCTTGGTCAAGCTGGCATTGAAGATCGGGTCTTTCAGGGGCAACGTACTCGGGATTATCCAAGGTTTCTGTTTAGATACGGTCCAAAACACATCACTGCACTGCCCTCTGCATATGTTTCCTCAAAGACTTGAGGCTCATCAAAAACTTCAGAAACCTAGGAAACGAAGCTTTCTGTCCCACTCTCCGAAAAATCTTCTGCTTCTTTTGCCATTGTTTTCGCTGTGTTTTGACGTCAGACTTCCGGGCTCACCGTCTTTTGCGGCAAACTTCAGAAAATTGGCATTTTAGCCCCAAAACACATTACTGACCACCTCTTTTTACATATTTTTTACTTGATACCATTTATTTCTCATCTTGTACACTTGAAAACCATTTATTCACCATTTTGCTATAATACTTCACTCAACCTCTTTAACAAAAAAATGCAATGAGAAAATGCATTAGCTGAGGAGCTTTGAAATATTTAAAGAGTATGTTTTTGGGGAATAGTTTTCAAACTGATAAGATCTCTCGTGTTGCCAATAATCAGAAGTGATTGTGACATCAGCACCTGATTGTTTACAGAAGAAAATCCTATTATTATTTTTCTGGTCTCCAGCCTTTAAGAGTCAAACTAAGCTGATATGCAGCATCCAAACATCGTTATGATCCAGACAAGGAACTGGATCCAGATGCAGAGTACAATCCAGCAGCAGCATTTCTTGACAGGAATACAATCATGACGGATACAGACAGAGCCCAGAGAGGAATGGCACAGTTCACTCCTGAAGGTTGCGGGCTTGAGTGCAGGACGTGGCCGTGTCCTTACAGTGGCGTCCCAGGGCAGCAGCCAGATGGCGATCGCTCTTCCCAGAGCAGAACGGTGAGATAGCAGGACCGTGGAGTTCAGCAGGAACACAGTCCTGATCCGAATGACAGCAAAAGGCTTTAGAGGTATCCTTAATAAACTGGGCAGAAGAACAGACTGTGGAATGGTCAACAAGAATTCGATCCCAATCCCGGAGACCCAGAGAAAGGCTTGGGAGTCTCTCCCAATAAGTAGGACTAAGAGGAGTACTTCAGTTTTTAACTATCATTAAACGATAAAAGAAGATTAAATCTGGACTAGGACGATACTGATCGGTCGCTTTCTGGGCATATAGAAAGTAATAATCCAGCAACTTGAGACACTCAAAGCAATGAGTAATACATGCCACAGAAACATACGGTAAAGGGGGACAAAAAAGCGTAGCAGCTGCCGGGCGAGGTAAACAAAATGTTAAACTAATCAAAAGAGGCAATACATCTAAAAGACACGCACGCTGCAAAATGAGAGGAGGAAAAGGGGAATTCACACAAGTGTTGTGGCCGACAGAGAGACAGTGTTCACCATCTTAGTGGGTAAACATCACTGGCTTAATCTGCTTTTCCAAAGTGAATATTAAACACACACTACGCTGACAATCAAATCATTTCCACTTAGTCTAATGGAGGACAAAATGCACTGATGAACCATTATTTTTAAGCGTCTAAGATTGTTAGGATCTCAAATGTTTTCTAGTTATAAAGTTATTGGCTTCCATTGGTTAAATTTTTTTTTTCATGGAGTGACGACACCGAACTGCGTAACCTAGGATACGTCGCTACAGCTGAGCTCCTCAGAATTGCATCATTCCCTGTGCTTCTGTAGCGTTTCATGAGGACAAATGTACTGTTGTATAAAAATGGCTTAGACTTTGCATGTGCAATGTTTTCATGTTTTCCACCGGATGTTATTCCTGCGAAAAAATTCAGCCAGTGTCTCATAACTTATTAAAGTCTTTGTGTAACATAATAATAATAATAATAATAATAATAATAATAATAAAAAGAAAAATTGCCCAACGATGTATACATTCCACGAGACGGTGCTTACTCTCTCCTTCTCCACATCTAAAGCCTCCGCTGACTTCTGCGGTGTTCAGATGCGTTAGTCTTCCGGTGCCGTGGCATGAATGAACGCGCTGAGGGTATTCGCGCTCGCTACTGCACCGTACTGCGTAAATCGCTGGGGCGGTGACTGTACACAAGTCCATGTGAGTCGTCTGTCAGGTGTTGCGTAGCTAGTCGGTACAGGCGCACTGCCAAGACAGCAGAGCTATTATTGGAGTGGGAGGGGCACTCGCTGCCACGTGCGTCCGTGTTTTCGCTCTAATGGGGCGAATCAGCGGAGATGAGAGGCGCCGCAGAGAGAAAGCCGCGTGCCACGGGGATGAAGTTAACGCCGAGAAATTAAAGGGGCGTCCACTTTTCGCTGGGGCTGAAGTTAATAATTGCACGAGCTGTAAATATTTACTATGTGTATGAATATCCGGGCCTGGGCACCTGTCACAGCGTGGGCTTGTCCTGAGCCTCTACATTTCCTTCACTATTTTAGTGCTCTAGCAAATGCATAGTCCAGTGCGCAAGTAGGTCGGTAATATTAGGCTATGGTATCACGGTAGCGTGAGTAAACCTTCCCGGACCTCTCGCCTTGGTCCGGATGTCTGGAATTACAACGCAAAATTCTCTCTCCAAAGACCTACGTTTGGTTACATGGGAAGGTTTTAGAGTGTGAGTGAATGGTACCCTGGCCTGGATTGGAGAGCTGTCCAGAGTGCATTCCTTTCTCTTGCCCATAGAGTACCCAGAAACCCTGACCAAGAATTAACCAATATTTAAGGATAGAAAATGGCCGCTCATATCCTCTACATTATTATATTTACTTTACCCAGCTGATTTTTTTGGGTGGTTTCAGAAGTCTCTGTAGTGCTGTGTAACCATCCCATTTACAGTTCCTTAAAATACATTATTAGCCTTGTTTTCACCAGGACTACTGTAGATTTCTTTTGCTTTTTTGTTTGAAAAAGGGACTGACTGACAGTGAGTTGTACAGCACCGTACATCATTGAGACAGATGTGTTTGAATGGTTGCAGCCGTCACACACTGCTGGCGCAGCAGAGTATCTGTGTTTTAGTGAACATGTCTGTGAGCAGAGTGTGCCCATCTGCCTGAGGATTCATGACGCTTCCCAATTAATACTGAAGCGAAGGTGTCTGTGTGTAAATGAGAGCAGAGCTGAGCAGACTGTCGCACACATGGGTCCAAATGAGCCCATTTTTGGCTACTGATGTGAGTTATTGTTTGTGTTTGGGGATTCACTGTTACTGCTGTAAAAATAAGCTCAAAACACATCAAAACTATGGAAACACGGTGGGTACTAGTGCTGCAGTGGATCCAGGTCTTGAAGTGAGTAGTTTCCATGAGTAGTTTGCGACATGAATAGCCAATCAATGAGGTGTTTGATTGAGTTCCAGAGACTATGTAAACTACCCCAGATCCACCCCTTTAGTGATAAGTTTCATGATTTGGACAAACCTGTCCTGCTATTCAATGATGAGCTTATGTTTTGTGGTGATGCTAATTCTGTTGTACGAATCTCTCTTTAGTTGAGTTATTGTTAAATGCATCACCATAATACAGCCTGAGGTAAATACAAAGTTCTCTAAGGCACATGATGTGAGGTAAATGTCATTTTATGGCTGCAGAAGTGTTGCTCTGCAATGAACAAAATACTGCTCATCCAGGAGTGAAGGTATCGTCTGCTAGAGTCAGTATAAAGGGACTCTATCCTCCGCTGAGAAGCGCTCTGCTATGGCGAGGTCATACAGCCACAGAGGCTGTACAACCCCGCATCGCTCATGGTTAGCAGTAGCATTGTCCTTCAGTTAGCAGACTGATCCAGCAACATTCTAGCAGGTGAGCAATTTTAGAGTAAAAGTAATGAGAAAATGACTCTTTTGGGTTTTTGTTATTAAATGCATCGCCGCATGTGTTGTGTTCTGTGGGTCTGTGTGTCTGGTTAGTCAATTTTAGGTTTTTATTATTTTGGTGATGTCAGTTTTTAGTCCATGTCTCTGTGTTCACATTTCATTCCTCTCCCGTGTTGTTCCAGTCCACGTCTTACCCATGTACTGTCTTTGCTTTCTCCCCGGTCGCGTCACTAGTTTGTTGCTGTTGCTGTCTTAATTGATTGTGACACTATTTCGGGTGATTTAATGGATTCTGGGTTTCAGCCTTCCTTCCTCGTTTACTAATTTCTCCTTGCTGTTCTATATTACTAACCCCTACTAACAGTTTGTTATTTTCCACAACTTACTAACCAAACTAACATTGTATACTCAGCAACAAAAGTTTCTGTGACACCATTTATGAGTATGTTATAAATGACACGCAAAGACCTCAATGCAATCAATATGTTTATTTAACAGGAGAAACACTGACTTTTCAGTGCCAACGTCACTCAAAACGAAAAATGTCATTTTCATGCGTCATGAAGCACTTGTCTGACGTCTAACCAATTGTGACCTTCACACTTCAATAACGGGTGTGACTTCCTCGTGCCATGATGCAAGCAACGCATCTCCGGCGCATGGACCGAATCAGATGTGCCAGAAATTGCTGTGGGATGTCATTCCAAATCTGACGTAGACGTTGTCGCAATTCCTGGAGTGTAGCTGACGGGTTATCCAACCGCCGCAAACGTCGATCCATCTCGTCCCAAAGATGCTCGATTGGGGACATGTCTGGGGATCTGGCTGGCCATGGCAGGACATTGACATGTTGTTGCATCAGATACTGCTGTACAATCCTTGCAACGTGTGGTCTGGCGTTATCATGTTGCAGCGTTATTCCGGGACCATGTTGCATCAAAAACGGTACCACCAATGGCCGTAGCACTTCATCGCGATATCTTTGACCTGTCAGATTTCCATCAATAACAAGCAAATCTGTTCTGTTTCTAGCCGTGATCCCTCCCCAAATCATGACACTACCACCTCCAAAACGATCAATTTCCTGAACACAGTTGTTGGCATAACTTTCTCCACGTCGACGGTATACACGTAAACGACCATCACATCGGTTAAGCATGAATCTTGATTCATCAGTGAAGAGTACAAGATCCTATTGACGTTGGATCCACTGTCGATGTTGTTGTGCCCACTGTAGACGCAGTCGTCGGTGTTGTACTGTGAGTATTGGACGTCTTGCTGGCCGAGGTGGGACAATGCCAAAATGACGGAGACGGCGACGGATTGTCTGTGCAGACAGTCGCCTCAAACCAGGTATCGTTCTTGCAGTTATGGTTGCAGGTTGGAATCGATTTCGGAGATGGGTTGTTCGAATCCAGTTGTCCTGTCTGGGAGTGGTTACTCGTGGACGGCCGCTGCGAGGATGGTCTCTGACATGTCTTGTCTGCTGATGACGCTGCCATAAGTTCCAAATGGTGTTTCGGTGGACATTCAGGCGATGAGCAACTTCCCTCTGCGAGGTTCCGGATTCAATCATCCCAATGGCCCTCCACCGATCATTTTCAGACAGTCTTGGCATTTAGAGGGTAGAGTTCCTGATCGGAAATGGCTGTGTTTTCGATAAGTGATGCTTCCGTCGTTCATCAGGCACAATGTGAACATTCCAAAAATTCTCCTCTTTTATTGCCATCCACAAGCATGATTTACGCACATTTTCACGTGCAAAGTCATTTTCTCGCATTTTCATGATTTCCATTTCAATGTTGTGTTTACGTGTACTGTTTCAGTCTGATATCACCATGTATGACAATTTCATAATTGCGTTATGAAAAATAATTAACAATATTGGTGTCACAGAAACTTTTGTTGCTGAGTATATATTAGACTAACATACTAACGAGCACCCGGGATTGTATAGCTGCACTTACTAATTGACTAATGATCTCTCAGCAGTCGCCCTGTTCTAGTCTCCGCCTCCTGCTTTTCTATTCACTGGCTTTGCTAAGTTTTCTTGCAGGACCTCTGCATTCTCATTAGTTATTCTGGCTCTTATTCTGTACACTTAGGAGTCTTTTTATTCAGTTTATTTATCCCGTCTTTGGGATTGTCTTGTGATCCTCGTCTGTGTGTTAATGTTTATCTGTTTCATGCAATTGGTTTCCCTCGTGCCCCACCCCTTTTTTCTTTTTTTAGCCCGCCACCCCCCCCCCCCCCCCGCCTCTTTGGAGGACAATTTTATTATTTTGCCAGACACTTAAATACAATGATATATCACCTCTTGAGGGAGGGACTAAACAAAGAAAAAACAGAAAAGAAAAGAAAAGAAAAAAATATATAACGTTGCAATGAAAGGAAAAAAACCTAGAAAAATAAAAAATGTAACCACACATTAACAACTCTCAAAGCTATCTATCCTCCAGTGAACCCCCCAAACCTCCTAAAGCCTCATCATTCCAATGCATGATTGGAATTGTATTTTTACATGCAATGATGTCTCCATCAGAAGAAGAAGAAAGAAAAAAAAAAACTGATCACACAAACTTATTCATGCAGATAAGATTCATTCATATGGTGAGTAATGCCCATCCCTCACCTGTACTTATTTTCTGCCACACCCTTAAACATTCAGATGCTCTGCCCAGGTTTCTCATAGCTATAACTTCCAGATTATAGCTCTTTTTAACAAACGTTTTGAAGTCACTTAATCTTAGTGTATTCTTATTTTTGTGTATTAAAAATTAAGATTTTTCCAAGAACTATAATTATATTATTTAATTTTGGACAAGTATTTCTCAGGTCCCCCAGCATAACTGTAAACAAGGTCACCTCGAATGGATTATTAAGTGTTTGTATAACAAACTGTTAGTAGGGGTTAGTAATATAGAACAGCAAGGGGAAATTAGTAAACGAGGAAGGAAGGCTGAAACCCAGAATCCATTAAATCACCCGAAATAGTGTCACAATCAATTAAGACAGAAAACTGCTACAAACAATGACGCGACCGGGGAGAAAGCAAAGGCAGTACATGGGTAGCCGTGGACTGGAATAACATGGGAGAGGAATAAAATGTGAACACTGAGACATGGACTAAAAACTGACATTACCAAAATAATAAAAACCTAAAATTGACTAACCAGGCACACAGACCCACAGAACTCAACAGCATGTCTTTGCTCATCTGCATGAGGAGCGTGCTTAATTTAGCGAGGTAACATTAGCCAGCTGAAACCGTATCCATTTGTTAGCCTAGCATAGAGACAACAGAGCTGCTTTTCATTGGTGGTACTATAATGTTACTCTCAGACGAGGATTATTTTGTTGATCTCAGAGCAACACTTACGGAGGGATATCAGATTGCGCATTTGGAAGCACTATGACCCACCCTCTATCCTTCCTCTGTGTGCCTGTAGGGGGTGTGATTCTGTACGCCAGGTCCTCAGGCAGTGCGAGCCCCTGCCCTGTGAGTCCCTCCAGTGGCTACCAGACGCAGTCCCCGTTCTCTCAGTCCCAGCCCTCGTCACCGGAGGGGGCCTCCTTCACCGAGATCGGGGTGCGGATGCAGGTCACCCCACCTCACCCTGAAATGATCTTTCAGTTCCCCGAGGTCGGGCGCCCCCCTGTGGCCACTCCTGCCCCAGCACATGAAAATCCTGCAATCACAACCAAGAGGCCCGCTGGATTCACAGGCACTCTTACCAGTGAGAACCAAATATTCATACTTGCAAGAGCAGAGTCACCTGTGACAGAATAACATACGATTATGGCCTGTAATCATATGGTTAGATTTATGTGCTTTATGAAGCTTTGTGAACAGTGTCTTAAAGCAGAGCGGTCAGCCATCTTTTAGTACTCCTTCCTTGAATTTTACCTCTCTCTCTCTCTCTCTCTCTCTCTCCCAGAGTCAGGAGGTATGGTGCTGCTGTGTAAAGTTTGTGGGGACATTGCGTCGGGGTTCCATTATGGCGTACACGCCTGTGAGGGCTGCAAGGTGAGCGATGGTGCGATGGGCTTTGGCAGAGAGGTGTTAGCCGCTTAGCCTGTTTTTCATGGTGGCTGTTCACTGAGATTGGCAGGAGGCAGGAAATTCAGCTAAATCCAAGATGCTGTTCCATGGAGACTGTTGTGTTTGGTGTTATGTCTGGTGTGTGTGTGGTGTATGTTTGATGTGTGTTTGGTCTGTGTGTTTAGGGTTGTGTTTGGTGCATGTTTGGTGTGTATTTGGTGTGTGTTTGGTGTATGTTTGATGTGTGTTTGGTGTATGTTTGGGGTTGTGTTTTGTGTATGTTTGGTGTTGTGTTTGGTGTGTTATTGGTGTTTTGATTGGTGTGTTTAGTGTTGTGTTCGGTGTGTGTTTGGTGTTGTATTTGGTGTACGTTTGGTGTTGTGTTTGGTGTGTTTAGTGTGTCTGGTGTATGTTTGGTGTTGTGTTTGGTGATTGTTTGCTGTTGTGTTTGATGTGTGTTTCGTGTGTGTTTCATGTGTGTTTAGTGTGTGTGTTTCTTGTTGTGTTTAGTGTGTGTTTGGTGTATGTTTGGTGTGTGTTTGATTAGTGTTTGGTGTTGAGTTTAGTGTGTGTTTGGTGTATGTTTGGTGCTGCGTTTGGTGTGTGCTTCGTGTTATGTTTGATGTGTTTTTGGTGTTGTGTTTGGTGTATGTTTGGTATTGTGTTTGGTGTGTGTTTGGCACTAGAGTAAGCATACTGGGTACCCGAATGGGAACAGGAGGAATGAGAATATACATTGAAATAGAATTTTCTACTGTGTGGCTCAAGAATATCAAAGTAATGCTATCATTATCTCCTGGGTGAGCTGTTTGTGAATCTTACCGCCCGTTGTTGTGCTAACAGCAAATTGATTGATTGGTTAGTTGGTTGATTGATTAAGCGATTGACTACTGATTGATGCTCAAGTCTCATCTGAACAGTCCTTCCTAAGCTTTGCTTATCCAGGAGTAAAAAATGTGGGAATTTGGTGGGCTAATTTACATCATGGTGATGGCAGGCGAGTACAGCTAACCTCTCTCATCATGTCTTCTCTGTCTGGCTGAGGCTGAAACGTTGGCCGAATAGCCTGTTCCTCAGGGTGGCCAATGCTCTGACTGTTTCTGTTATCTGCCGCAAAAGCATTAGCCACATGGCGTCTTCCTCATGGTAGCTAACATTCTGACTGTCTCTGTGTCGCCCCCTGGAGAAACAGGAGCCGCATTACATGCTCCACTTGGTGGTTTACAGCTCTGCCTGTCACCCCTTACAGGGATTTTTCCGCCGCAGCATCCAGCAGAACATCAGCTACAAGATGTGCGTGAAGAAGGAGAATTGCCTGATCGTGCGCATGAGTCGAAACCGCTGCCAGCACTGCCGCTTTAAGAAGTGCCTCTCGGTGGGCATGTCCCGGGATGGTGAGCCTCTGTCGATCTGCACAAATCACACCCACCACACCCAGACTCTGCCCCCAGGCGACACGAGTCTTCTGCAATGCAGCAGCACCAGGGCATTGATGACAGAGGAGGGCGATGTCCTCTGCCACAACAGGCCCGTATGACCCCTACCTGCCTCTGCCATATCCAGGGGTGAATAAATAACTCACCCTTCACCCCTCACTTTTTGTACTAAGTCATGTGACTAGGCCTTATCTGAAATCTATCGGCCACCCCACTGTTATTCTGTGGTGCCGACCTTGGATATGTGATGCAGGGTGAGTGTGGCTAAAGGGGTTGTCTATCTTGGTAACCCCACCCCTTCCTGTATGCAACCACACCCCTGAGCCAAAAGCTCTCCTTCCAGTCAGGAGAAAATATTCTCTCCGCGTTGCTGCTGTGCTGTTTCCACATGACAGAGTTGAGAAGACACTTCAGCGAAAAGGGAACTTTTTGTCTGCTTGTTTGTGAGGCAAATCACTTACGTTACTGATGTCCAACAAAATTTGCTTTGCCAACATTCAGGCAGCAGGTCACACCAGGCTAAAATCACAAAAAGATACCCCTCTAACCTGTGCTGAGCACACCTGGATCCTGTATGGGACGTCCTCTCTCCCTGTGTCCCCGCCTGTCTTTCGTCCTTTCTCTCTCTCGACTTGTCTGTTCTTGTTCCTCCCCCTCTCTTGCGACCCACTCTTCTTGTTCTCTTTTGTCCTCCCTCTCTCCCTCGGACAGTGATTTATGAGCCCCGAGGCTCCACGGCCCCTAAAGCCATCATTCATGCTGAAAAGTGCAGTGAGTGTGGGATTTATTTCGGGAAATGGGAACACTACCTCCTTGATTACCTCCAGTTCGCCCCATTTTTGAACAACTTAATTCATCACGCGTAAGCAACAATTAAGCAGAACTGTACCCCTCCCGCAGGCTTCAGTGCGGAGGACATCAGTCATCACATGTCTCATTTCCCGGCCTGTTCATTTCATCTTCGCCCCGATTCATTCGGCTGCAGTTTTGCTTTGCGTCTCAATATAACTCCAGAAGAATTTTTTGGGGTCATTCAAAAAAAAAAAAAAAAAAAACACAAACTAGAAAGGAGCATATTTGCCATAATTCTCTTGAACATCTCGACCTACTTCTGATAGTTTAGCTTCTCTCTCCTGACTGCCAGCTGGTCTCATTCCAGCACGAGTCCCGCCTCTGTGCTCCTCACGTAACCTGCATGTAAGAAAGTTGCGCTTTTGGGCGGCAGTTGCTGTGGTCGGAAAACGGTGAGGGTGATCGAGTGTGGGGAGATGTGAAAGTAGGGTAGAGCCCACATGTCGGCCATCTTAAAACGGTCAAAAACCGCAACCCAGAAACCCCCTTTCAATGCGCGGCTCTCTGTGAAAACAGGAAGGTCTCTCGCAACGGTCTTCCATCCCACTTTCGACCGCACAACCCAATGTCTCACAGAGACTTGTGTCATCTCCCTGTCCATGTGCAGGTTCTGTTAATTGTGTAATCTTGGCCCAGCCAGGCTGCGAGGGTGAGCTGTTCTTTCCCTCAATGGGACCCATTAGTTCTGTGCCAACTGCGCTCCTGATGACAGCAAAGAGTGTACAATTCTGCTTCAGAAAGTAAGAGTCCTTCCCAGTTTTAGGTTTCAACCACCTTGATTCCTAATTTGGCAGAAGGTTTGACCAACTGGTGACATTAGCTGTCTGAGCTCTTGGGTGAACTTAAAACATGACTGGATGTTCAGCCTCTGACCTCCGGAAGGTCCTCCTCAAAACTGCTATTCCGACAAGTACAGATCAGTCGACAACTCAGCTTCACCTGATGAACGACTGACAGAAAGAGACAGGAGGTTCATCACTATGAGACAAATTTCATTCTCTGGTGTTCGTCTTCATGTGGGTCACCAACATTGAAACCATGACAGGCATCAGTGATTGTGCAGAGTATGGTGGTGTATAATAAGAATTATGGTTGTGAAGTACTGAAGCAATTAGGTTTCACTGCATAAAATTATGTCGATACAATTATTGATTTTTATTGAGGCTCACTTAATTTATGTGGAGAGGCCAAAACAAAAAAAATAATGATAATAACTCTAGAAAATTCCAGGATATAAACATGGCCAGTGGCGTGCACAAATAGACGCTAGGTGGTGCTACAGCACTTGCCTCTTTGCCCTTTATCAATGAAAGTTCCCTTTTGAAACGTCGTTATTTTTTATTTTTTAATGATTATATTTATTATTATTATTATTATTATTATTATTAACACTTAATTGGGGCCAATGTTGAAATGATCTTTTAGAAAAGCTGTGTAATTAAAACTACTGAAAAAAATGCCCCGAAATGGGCCACCTCCTCACGCACTTCCGACCTCTCTTCCTTTGTCACGTGAACACGCGCGCAGTGCATATCAGCTGAGCGACTGGAAGCCACAGTCTTGTGCCCCACCAGCCAGGTAACACAGATCAAGTGAAATTGTACAGCTTGCCCTCCAAGCCCAACCTGTAATCATTTTGTTGTGCAGTAGCATGTCTCATACACAGTGACGGTCCGTCGGCAGAAACCCAGGGCCAGCAATAACCTCACCTTTCACTTCTTAATGACAGACACCTCTCACAGTTTACCTACCCGATTAGCAACCGTTGCTCAGACTGATTGGAGGAACCGATGAGAATCTAACCGTTTTTGAAAGCCTTGTTATACATTGCACCACGAAATTATACGGTGTTTAACTTACTTCCGCACACCAATGGCGACGGAAAAAATATCAATAGCCTACGTCTTTATAATTTCTGAATTTGTGTAAATTAATTCACGACGTTCATTGAGCAATTAGCCATGAGAATCCGTTCTATATACTCTGAATGTGACAGCTAAAGTGCGTTGTTAGGTAAGAAGCACAGCTGAGTGAAGACGAAAATAATAGCTGTGAAGTCCGCGAAAGTTTCGGATTTTTTGCAGATTGTCATCCTTGCGGATTCACATCAATTATATCAACATAGCCAACAGGCAAGCGCTTTGTAATTAGCATTTCTTAATCATTACGTGTCATGCATTGGTGGTGGCTATTCTGTTAATTAACTGTTTGATTGTTAATCAATCAAACCTGATCGCTTTTATTTTTTTAATCTCACAGTATAATAACATGTTCCACGTGTGCAAAAAAGTGCCCTCCCCCTCCCCCCTGAGCACTTGCCCCCCATAATGTCTGTGCACGCCACTGAACATGGCATTGCAATGATGGAAAAAAGTCTAACTTATCTTTACATTAAAGGGCGTGATGAAACGTAAATTTACCAGTATGTGACCCATGGAGTAATTATAATATGCTTCGATAATAGGAATGTAAAAAAAGTAATTCTGTCCTTCCTAATTTCTTCTATGTTTGCATATTTGTTGCATTTACATTTTTCAGATCATCAAACTGATTTTAATATCAGACAAAGATAATCTGAGGAAACACAAAATGCAGCTTTTAGATGATAATTTCATTTATCAATTCAACACAGGTATACCACCCTCTGTGGCCCTATGGGGAAAAAGTTATTTCCCCTCCCTCGTTAGTAATTCAAACAATTAAACAGATTCGATTGATAATTGGGGTCAATTTTACTAAATACACCCAAGCATGATGAGTGCCAGTATGACCAACAAACATCACACACCTGTAAGCATGTCCAACAAACATCACACACCTGTAATCTTTTTCAACAAACATCACGCACCTGTAAGCTTGTCCAACAAATATCACACACCTGTAGGTCTGTTCAACAAACATCACACACCTGTAAGTTTGTTCAACAAACATCACACACCTGTAAGCGTGTTCAACAAACATCACGCACCTGTAAGCTTGTCCAACAAATATCACACACCTGTGAACCTGTTCAACAAACATCACACACAAGTAAGCGAGTTCAACAAACATCACACACCTGTAAGCGTGTTCAACAAACATCACACACCTGTAAGCTGGTTCAACAAAAATCACACACCTGTAAGCATATTAAAAAGACATCACACACCTGTGAACTTGTCCAACAAACATCACACACCTGTAAGCATGTTCAACAAACATCACACACCTGTAAGCTTGTTCAACAAACATCACACAACTGTAAGCCTGTTCAACAAACATCACACACCTGTAAGCATGTTCAACAAACATCACACAACTGTAAGCCTGTTCAACAAACATCACACTCCTGTAAGCGTGCTCTACAAACATCACACACCTGTAAGCGTGTTCAACAAAAATCACACACCTGTAAGCATATTCAAAAAACATCAAACACCTGTGAACCTGTCCAACAAACATCACACACCTGTAAGCATGTTCAACAAACATCAGCCACCTGTAAGCTTGTTCAACAAACATCACACACCTGTAAGCCTGTTCAACAAACATCACACACCTGTAAGCGTGTTCAACAAACATCACACACCTGTAAGCGTGTTCAAAAACCATCACACAGCTGTGAGCTTGTTCAACAAGCATCACACACCTGTGAAGCTGTTCAACAAACATCACACACAAGAAAGAGTGTTCAACAAACATCACACACCTGTAAGCATATTCAAAAAACATCAAACACCTGTGAACCTGTCCAACAAACATCACACACCTGTAAGCATGTTCAACAAACATCAGCCACCTGTAGACTTGTTCAACAAACATCACACACCTGTAAGCCTATTCAACAAACATCACACACCTGTAAGCGTGTTCAACAAACATCACACACCTGTAAGCGTGTTCAAAAACCATCACACACCTGTGAGCTTGTTCAACAAGCATCACACACCTGTGAAGCTGTTCAACAAACATCACACACAAGAAAGCGTGTTCAACAAACATCACACACCTGTCAGCGTGTTCAACAAACATCACACACCTGTAAGTTTGTTCAACAAACATCACACACCTGTAAGCTTGTTCAACAAACATCACACAACTGTAAGCCTGTTCAACAAACATCACACACCTGTAAGCATGTTCAACAAACATCAAACACATGTAACCTTATTCAACAAACATCACACTCCTGTAAGCGTGCTCAACAAACATCACACACCTGTAAGCGTGTTCAACAAAAATCACACACCTGTAAGCATATTCAAAAAACATCAAACACCTGTGAACCTGTCCAACAAACATCACACACCTGTAAGCATGTTCAACAAACATCAGCCACCTGTAAGCTTGTTCAAAAAACATCACACATCTGTAAGCCTGTTCAACACACATCACACACCTGTAAGCGTGTTCAACAAACATCACACACCTGTAAGCGTGTTCAAAAACCATCACACAGCTGTGAGCTTGTTCAACAAGCATCACACACCTGTGAAGCTGTTCAACAAACATCACACACAAGAAAGAGTGTTCAACAAACATCACACACCTGTAAGCATATTCAAAAAACATCAAACACCTGTGAACCTGTCCAACAAACATCACACACCTGTAAGCATGTTCAACAAACATCAGCCACCTGTAGACTTGTTCAACAAACATCACACACCTGTAAGCCTATTCAACAAACATCACACACCTGTAAGCGTGTTCAACAAACATCACACACCTGTAAGCGTGTTCAAAAACCATCACACACCTGTGAGCTTGTTCAACAAGCATCACACACCTGTGAAGCTGTTCAACAAACATCACACACAAGAAAGCGTGTTCAACAAACATCACACACCTGTCAGCGTGTTCAACATACATCACACACCTGTAAGCTGGTTCAACAAAAATCACACACCTGTGAACCTGTTCAACAAACATCACACACTTGTAAGCATGTTCAACAAACATCACACACCTGTAAGCTTGTTCAACGAACATCACATACCTGTAAGCATGTTCAACAAACATCACACACCTGTTAGCATATACAACAAACATCATACACCTGTAAGCTTGTTCAACAAACATCACACACCTGTTAGCATATACAACAAACATCATACACCTGTAAGCTTGTTCAACAAACATCACACACCTGTAAGCCTGTTCAACCATCACACACCTGTAAGCGTGTTCAACAAACATCACACACCTGTGAACCTGTTCAACAAACATCACACACCTGTAAGCTTGTTCAACAAGCATCACACACCTGTAAGCATGTTGAACAAACATCACACACAAGTAAGTGTGTTCAACAAACATCACACACCTGTAAGCTGGTTCAACAAAAATAACACACCTGTGAACCTGTTCAACAAACATCACACACTTGTAAGCATGTTCAGCAAACACCACACACCTGTAAGCATGTTGAACAAACATCACACACCTGTTAGCGTGTTCAACAAACATCACACACCTGTGAACCTGTTCAACAAACATCACACACCTGTAAGCATGTTGAACAAACATCACACACCTGTAAGCGTGTTCAACAAACATCACACACCTGTTAGCTTGTTCAACAAACATCACACACCTGTGAACCTGTTCAACAAACATCACACACCTGTAAGCATGTTCAACAAACATCAGCCACCTGTAAGCTTGTTCAACAAACATCACACACCTGTAAGCCTGTTCAACAAACATCACACACCTGTAAGCGTGTTCAAAAACCATCACACACCTGTGAGCTTGTTCAACAAGCATCACACACCTGTGAAGCTGTTCAACAAACATCACACACAAGAAAGCGTGTTCAACAAACATCACACACCTGTCAGCGTGTTCAACAAACATCACACACCTGTAAGCTGGTTCAACAAAAATCACACACCTTTGAACCTGTTCAACAAACATCACACACTTGTAAGCATGTTCAACAAACATCACACACCTGTAAGCTTGTTCAACGAACATCACATACCTGTAAGCATGTTCAACAAACATCACACACCTGTTAGCATATACAACAAACATCATACACCTGTAAGCTTGTTCAACAAACATCACACACCTGTAAGCTGGTTCAACAAAAATAACACACCTGTGAACCTGTTCAACAAACATCACACACTTGTAAGCATGTTCAGCAAACACCACACACCTGTAAGCATGTTAAACAAACATCACACACTTGTGAACCTGTTCAACAAACATCACACACCTGTAAGTATGTTCAACAAACATCACATACCTCTGATCCTGTTCAACAAACATCACAAACCTGTAAGCATGTTGAACACACATCAAACACCTGTCAGCATGTTAAACAAACATCACACACCTGTGAACCTGTTCAACAAGCATCCCACACCTGTAAGTCTTTTCATCAAACATCACACACCTGTAAGTGTGGTCAACAAATATCACACACCTGTAAGCATGTTCAACAAACATCACACACCTGTAAGCCTGTTCGACAAACATCACACACCTATAACCATGTTCAACAAACATCACACACCTGTAAACCTGTTGAACAAACATCACACACCTGTAAGCATATTCAACAAACATCACACACCTGTAAGCATGGTCATGAAACATCACACACTTGTAAGCACTTTCAAAAAACACCCTCGGCCAGCAATTCAGCTGTCTTCATTAAAACTGGCATTGTGTTTCCTCATTCACACACATGTAGCACAACTCCTATCCTATGGTCCTATCTCCCTTTCTCTCCCTCTCCCTCTCTCTCTCATCCCCCCATCCCCTCTTCTCGCAGTGTAAATCAGGGACATCACGTTTCTCCTGCTCCACTGACCTACTTTCCCTCTCCGACTGCGAGAGACAGATCGAAGGGGACGGGGTCGGCTGCAATGCTGGGAGATATAAATAGTCTCTCCAGCTGACTGTCATCTCAGGGAAAAGGGAGGAGTCAGAGGATGTGGGGGTTCTGCTGTTAAAATCAATCTCACTCCAATTTCTTCCACAAGCTTTTGAATTTATTACATAAGCATTATATTCCAAGCTGAATAACTGAGCTGTTTGTTTTTCTGATATACCTATATAATATTAGTGCTATAGCATTTAGGGTCGCAATAGTTTTCACTCTCTGAAGAATTATGTACAGGTTTACAGTTCACTTAATGATTTACTGGAGTGAAGTATGTAATTTTAATTTATATTGAACTAAATCTTATCTGGGTGGCTTTTCAGATACATTCTTATGACAACATGCCCAAGTCTGCATCCTTCCAAATCGATGAACGATGCCACGGTGATGCAGTGTTAGAAGGCGACTGTCTCTACGATATGTATCACATTCCAGGCCATGTCACCGTCCAGTCAGCGGCTAATTCAGGGCTCATTAAGAGTTGTGCGAAGTCCCCAGCCACTCAGTGACTTAAATGAAGCACATCAGTGCCGAATAAACCATAAACCAGTGGACACCTCAACACCTCCAGTTTGAGACCCCTGCTCAAAGGCCTGAGATCACACTGGGACGTTCTTAACCCTTTAAGGCCTGGAGTGCTCTTTAAAGACGTATTCTGAAACCTGGGGCTCTGTTTCAAAACAACCACACCTGAGGGTTTTCGGAAGAATTTGATAGGATATATTATCATTAAAACTTCTATTTTGCAGCCTTTGTACCCAATGTAAACTTGAATGAAGAACAATTTGACACCTTAACCCCTCAAACTCTGATCTTCGACTTAAGTTTTCCCTTAAGTGAGAAAAAGCATTTTTTTTCATAATGTAAGACGCTGTCACACACTATTCTGTGTCTCCTGGTTGCAGCGCTTCACTGGAGCTACATCACACTGATAATGAGAGAAATATTATCTTTATATTTTGTATATTTTGTGTGTATAGGTGTGTATATTATTATTATATTATTATATATTATTCTTTAGAAACCTTGGGATCTCCACAAGAATATAAAATAAGCCTGAAGTTCCACAGGTTTGAATACAGCAGCTGGATTTGATTGAACCATATGGGTCACTAGGTTTTATGGAGTTGAACCATTGGTTTTCATTATTAATGTTCATTAGCATTATTAAAGAAAGAACAATAAAATATCGGATAGAAGTGCACATTGTACAGTGATTTATTTACAAGTGCTAGTTCAAAAAAGTAGCAATGTTATAAAAAGTGAATGTTGCTCCCCTCACTCAGGTCTCCAGCCGTTGTCCGTCTGAGGAGCAGCGGTGAAACACAGAGGCTAAGAAAATTCAAAAATACAAATCCCATAAAGCATGGTGCCTTACCACTTGTTCAAATCATGTTGCACGTCATTGGAAACATTTTCTTAAACAGGATGGTATCATCTAAAACACACTCACGTCACTTCCGGTCCAAAGAGGAGAAGCCTCTTGGACGTTCTTACAGTGATGCTACAATCACTTCTGGAAATTGAAAGAATTTGAGATCTCGGAGAGTGAAAAAACGTTCCACAAAACCCTACTGCTGAGAATGGGAGCAACAAAACACACCTGATCTCTCTCTCTCTCCCTCCCTTCTGACAGCGGTGCGATTTGGGCGGATCCCGAAGCGTGAGAAGCAGCGGCTGTTGGATGAGATGCAGAGCTACATGAACAGGCTCAATGACTCCGCCTCCTCTGACTCCGCCTCTGCTTCCAACTCCTCCCCACCCCCCGCAGCCCCACCCATCCAGGAGGAGAACCAATCAGAGGAGGTCATTGGGGCCACTACTCAGGCCTACCACTACATGTTTGAGGACGGCCAGGACAGGCTCGGGACGAGAGGAGACATGAACAACAACGCCAATCAGAAGTCTGTCTCTCAGGACCCTCGCCGTCCCCTGCATCCCTCCCACGCTTATCCACCCCATGGGTACACCTCCTGCCCCACCACAGGGCAGCAGACCTCCCCTTACTGCCCCATAACCCAGCGAGGCAACAACAAACCTGCAGCCGCCAGTGCAGATAAAGGGCAGTGCAGCCTGCCAGCTTCCTCCAATCAGAGCCATTACCAGGTCAACGTGGGCCCGCCCACTCAGACATGCCGAGCCAGTTACAGCGCAGACTCTGAAGGGAGGGTCCAGAGTGGGACAGGCTGCCCTTGGAGACAGGAAATGGGCTGCAAAGGGCTGGTGAGCACAGCAGTGTGTGTGTGTGTGTGTCTGTCTGTGCATGTTTGTGTGTGTGTGTGTGGAGATGTCGGCATACGTGCAATCATTAGCGTCTACTGTTATATTCTTGCATGTGAGTGTTTCTGCGTGCATATCGTGAGTCTGCGTGTGTGTATGTTAGAAAGTATGTATGTGAGAGCGAATGCACGTGTGCTCAAATGAGTGTGTGTGTGTGACTTCATGTGTATACATGCGTGTAGGAGCTCAGCAGGGGTGTTTGAAGCCTGATTTATTTCGGTGAAGCGGCTTTGTACAGTGAGCACAGGAGTGTGTTTTCTCTCCCGCCCCAGGCCTGTCCTCTCAATGCCTCCCCCGTGGCCCCAGCAGGGCTCTCCTCTCCGCAGGTGTGGGACTCCTTCTCCCAGTGCTTCACTCCTGCCGTGCGCGAGGTGGTGGAGTTCGCCAAGGGCATCCCGGGCTTTCAGGACCTCAGCCAGCAGGACCAGGTTCTCCTGCTCAAGGCCGGAACATTTCAGGTATCCCAGCTTTGACCTGTCCTGCCCAGTCCTGGCTGCACACATGATCCTTTATCAGGCTGGCAGAGCAGAGCAGCAGGTCGGCTTGGTGTCTTGAGCCCCAGCCCTGGAGGTCCACATTCTCCGCTCATTTGTGGGATTCAGTGACTGACACCCGGGCGCTGCGCACAGCCTGCATGTCAGACAAAACAACTCTCATGCTTTTTATGGCCGAGGAGAAAAGGTGCAGCACTGAAATATTTCTGTGACATCATGTGAAGCTCCACTGATTATATTTTGGCATTTTCACTAATACACGTCATGAAAGTTGACCAATGGAAATGCAAGTCTTGCCCTTTCTCTTGTGTGACTGGTCACATGCTATGCGACTGTCACTGATGGTCAGTGTTTTTCAGAGAGTAGGAGCTCGGAGTTTCAACTTAGTGCAGGAAATGCAAGATTAAAAGAAGCATCTGACAGGTGTCACCTTTGGTAAATAATTTAAAAAATGGACGTCTCTTGTGTGCACAGTCCGGCAGACATTAAACACTACATGTGCAGCCTCTGTGGCCAGTCAGTTACTTACTGTAAATTAGCCACTTCAGTGCAGGAACATTAAAAGTAGCTGACAGAGCAGCGGAGCAGTATCTGAATTTGAGAGTTCAGCAATAGTTCGTACAGATCATTTACCCACAAATTTACAGCAATTTGTTGGGCCGCGTGCTTTTGTTCATACAGTATACGCCTGCTGCTGCTCTGCCAGAATGACTGAATGAATGAATGAATGAATGAATGAATATGTTTATTTCGAACACAGCAACACAACATATTAAACATAATTAAAGAATTAAAGAAAATAAAGAAAATAAATAAATATGGCTGGTCGAAAAGGGATTTCGGCTGAAGCAAAAGCTTATGACTGCCGTACCCTAGTGATCAATTTCAATTCCGATTCATTGCGAGAATCTTTATAACAATGAGCAGACACAACACAGATAGAATATTAATTATACTTGTTTACATATGCATACGTACATAAGTGTGTACTTGAGTGCACATATATCATAGTACATGCCAAATGTTCCACCCCAGAAAAAGCATACCTACCGACATACTTACAAACTCTTTTTTTTTTCTTTTTTTGTTACACGACCAGAACCTAAAACATTCACTAAACAAAGGCCAAAAAACTCAGTTTTTTCAAGAAATAAATTATTATGCATCTGTAGTTTTTCATGATTTTGTACATTTACTGTTATGAGCATTTTCTGTTTGTAATATCTTATTTTTAAACATTGTCTTTAAATGGGCAGCATTGTTGCTCTCTTTGATATCATTGGGTAAGCTATTCCAGAGCTTCACTCCACAAACAGATATGCACATACTTTTCAGTGTGGTACGAGCAAACAGTTGTTTTAACCTCCCTCTCCCTCTTAAGTTACAACCTCCCTCTCTTTCACCGAACATTTTTTGTATATTTCTTGGAAGTAGGTTATGCTTTGCTTTATACAAAATTTGCGCAGTTTTACAATCCACAAGGTCCGAAAATTTCATTGCTCTTGATTTGAGAAACAATTCATTTGTATGCTCATAGAACCCCACATTATGCACTATTCTTAATGCACGCTTCTGCATGATGCATATTGTTTGTAGGGTGCTTTTATAAGTATTTCCCCAAACTTCAGCACAGTAAGTCAGATATGGAAGTACAAGTGTACAGTACAACATATATAATGATTTATAAGCGAGCATGTGTCTTGTCTTACATAAAATTCCAATCGTGCGCAACAGTTTGGATCTAACATGTTTAACGTGAGCCAGTAGTGATGCAGAGTCATAGATATATATATTTAGAACACTAGATTGCTGATGATGTCATATTTACATTATTCAAAGTGAACCATCCGGCTGCCATATTGATACACCCAACTTCTTCATATAAATGAATGGTTTCCTATGAGGCAAATTTCAAGTACGTTCATATAAGCGTTAAAACGCCGAGATGTGCGGCTGTCTTTTGCAGCAATGTTTATTTGAAGGGCTGTAATATAACATTTCATGCGTAAATTAACGTAGAAAGGCAAAATTGTCACTTAAATAGAAAAAATCGTGTTTGTTGCTAGTTAGCTAATTAGCTGTCCCACTGACTTGAATTGACCGGTGACTAAAACCAAATGCTGGTGATTGATAACGGTCACCAGCGAGCTACCTTGGTACCCTGACCGTCGCGGGGACTGCACTGACTTAGCAGTTAATAAAATTAATAAGGTGGCTAACTAGCTAGCTTCAAGTAATTGACATTCAACGACAATATTTCTTACCTGCATAATATTTAAAACGGTGGACAAGTTGTCTCTTTCTGGACTACAGAGTTCCTAAAGACAATAAGGGGAGAAAGGCTTGGCTGTTAGAAATCAGGAGAAAAAAAAACTTTCTCTGTCCCTACGATCAGAGCTGCGCAGTGATCATTTTTGAGAGCAGTGTTTTAACGGGACAGGGGCAAAGATGAAGCTTACTAAAGGAGTAGCCAGAGTTAACTAGCGCTGGCATTAGCCATATGATTCAAGATAAACAATTCGGTTGACGGAAAATGTGTTCAATCGGGGTACAATGAAGTGAGGAAACCAGAGTGTAATTTAATAACTTATACGGACATTCATCAACGTTTCTTATAACGGTGAAAACATCCAAGTAATTATGTTATCAGATAGTCATTAAAAGCCTCGGTCACGTTAACTTAACTTTTCTGCTTGCACTTTAACGTTGACACAGAGTCACATTTCAATCTTTGCTTTAGAAAGTGTGCCGCTTTCCATTCTCTGAAAAAGCACATATTTAGGGGGACAAAATGTTGCTCTGCACAGCGATACCAAAATAACTCTGAATCGCTCGCAACTGTTTTTGAAAATGTAATTTTAAAGTATGCGAAAATGAATGGGAGTCTATGAGTGAATTTTACTTCCGGGTGTATCGGCTCTTGGAACAGATGCTTCACTTGAGTGTACCCAATCAGCAATCTAGTGTTCTATATATATATATATACACACAAAACCCTAAACCAGTGAAGTTGGCACGTTATGTAAATCGTAGATAAAAACAGAATACAATAATTTGCAAATCCTTTTCAACTTATACTCAATTGAATACACTGCAAAGACAAGATGTTTAATGTTCAAACTGAGAAACTAAATATATATTTTTTTGCAAATAATCATAAACTTAGAATTTAAAGACAGCAACACATTGCAAAAAAGTTGGCACAGGGGCCTTTTTACCACTGTGTTACATCGCCTTTCCTTTTAATGACACTCAGTAAATGTTTGGGAACTGAGGAGACCAATTTTTGAAGCTTTTCAGGTGGAACTCTTTCCGATTCTTGCTTGATGTACAGCTTAAGTTGTTCAACAGTCCGGGGTCTCCGTTGTTGTATTTTACGCTTCATAATGCGCCACACATTTTCAATGGGAGACAGGTCTGGACTACAGGCAGGCCAGTCTAGTACCCGCACTCTTTTATTACGGAGCCATGCTGTTGTAACATGTGCAGAATTTGGCTTGGCATTGTCTTGCTGAAATAAGCAGGGGCGTCCATGAAAAAGACGTTGCTTGGATGGCAACATATGTTGCTCCAAAACCTGTATGTACCTTTCAGCATTAATGGTGCCTTCACATATGTGTAAGTTGCCCATGCCTTGGGCACTAATACACCCCCATACCATCACAGATGCTGGCTTTTGAACTTTGCGCCTATAACAGTACGGATGGTTCTTTTCCTCTTTGGTCCGGACGACACGACGTCCACAGTTTCCAAATACATTTTGAAATGTGGACTCGTCAGACCACAGAACACTTTTCCACTTTGCATCAGTCCATTTTAGATGAGCTTGGGCCCAGTGAAGCCGGCGGCGTTTCTGGGTGCTGTTGATAAATGGCTTTCGCTTTGCATTGTAGAGTTTTAACTTGCACTTGCAGATGTAGCAAAGAACTGTAGTTACTGACAGTGGTTTTCTGAAGTGTTCCTGAGCCCATGTGGTGATGTCCTTTACACACTGATGTCGGTTTTTGATGCAGTACCGCCTGAGGGATCGAAGGTCACGGGTATTCAATGTTGGTTTTCGGCCTTGTCGCTTACATGCAGTGATTTCTCCAGATTCTCTGAACCTCTTGACGATATTACGGATCGTAGATGATGAAATCCCTAAATTTCTTGCAACAGCTCGTTGAGGAATGTTGTTTTTAAACTGTTTGACAATCAGCTCACGCATTTGTTCACTAAGTGGTGTCCCTAGCCCCATCCTTGTTTGTGAATGACAGCATTTCAGGGAAGCTGCATTTATATCCAATCATGGCACCCACTTGTTCCCAATTAGCCCTTTCACCTGTGGGATCTTCCAAATAAGTGTTTGATGAGCATTCCTCAACTCTCTCAGTCTTTTTAGCCACTTGTGCCAGCTTTTTTGAAACATGTTGCAGGCATCAAATTCCAAATGAGCTAATATTTGCAAAAAATTACAAAGTTTACCTGTTCGAACATTAAGTAACTTGTCTTTGCAGTGTATTCAATAGAATATAGGTTGAAAAGGATTTGCAAATCATTGTATTCTGTTTTTATTTACGATTTACACAACGTGCCAACTTCACTGGTTTTGGGTTTTGTATATATATATATATGTATATGTGGAGAGTGATATCTATGTGCAGAGTGTTGATGTTCTCTCTGTCTCTCACTGCTGGCCAGGTGCTGATGGTGCGGTTCTCCTCACTCTTCTGCCCGGTGGAGCGGACCGTGACCTTCCTGAACGGGCAGAGATACTCGCTGCCAGCCCTGCGGAGCCTGGGTATGGGCTCACTGCTGGACGCCATGTTTGATTTCAGTGAGAAGCTGAGTGCTTTGGGCCTGGAGGCCGACGAGACAGCGCTTTTCATGGCCGTGGTGCTGCTCTCTTCAGGTGAGAGGAGCTGGGATCAACAAATCACATCCCTGTGACCTCTGACCTCTTATACTTGTACAAGAAAATACTGTTGATGTGAGATGTCAGCAGGAGCAGATGCAGCGACCAAAGGTGTTCATCACTCAAACATGCTGGCACAGCAAACATACTGAAGTGCAACATTGTGAAATAATTCTGCGCCTGAAGTAGATCATGTCAAAATGTTTTTTTTGCTGGAAAAATGTTTGTTCCTTTTCCACAAGATTCTCCCTGTATTGGGCAAAAAAGCTGCTCTTTATGGGTCTAGAAGAAAAATGGGAATTATTGAGTAATCGTTGTTATTGTGGTTCAAGTGGCTCCCTTCATGAAGTTAATTCATAAAAACATTCTGTATTTTCCATTTGTAATCTTAGGCTGTGTACGGGCAGTCCATTATTACCCACAATTCACAGCACAGCTGCCAACAGTGACTGAAAGAGTTGCTATCGGCTGCAACCATTCATTTCTATGAGCATGATGACTAATGCTAATATCTGATCTTTTATTCAAGCTCCCTGGCTTAGCCTCGCCCACCTATTCCTGATTGGTCTTTGACCTTCCTCTGACCTCTGTGTGACCCCACCTGGCCTCCTGTTCGTGATGGTGACCTCTGTCTGACCTCTTTGTGACCTCTCTGTGACCTCAGACCCCTCGGGACTGGTAAACATGGCAGCAGTGGAGCAGCTCCAGGGGCGTTTGGTCCAGGCCCTGCGGTCCCTCATCGCCCGCCGTCGCCCTGACGACAACGCCCTCTTCCCCAAACTGCTCCTGCGTCTGCTGGACTTGCGCACCCTCAACAACCTGCACTGCGACAAGCTGCTGGCCTTCCGCATCCTGCCCTGACAACCCCCTCTCTGCCAATCACAATCCTCCCCTCCGCTTACCCAGGCAAACCCCTCCCCCTCCAGTCAATGAACAACAGAGAAAATGGCTCATGTGACCAGGGCAGATTTTCCATTGGACACCAATAGAGTCTTGAGTCTAGCTGGGCCTGGCTTCAGACAGCAAGGAGGGGTCCTGCGGTGACATGTTTGAAAAAAGAAATCTCCCTCTCATACGCACACACAAACTCACACAGACAGAATAAAATGTAATAAAGGCCATTCATATGATCAACAAACCCTTTTGGTCTGTTAACTCACCGGCCTCCAGGAAACTGGGTCAAATGGACTCAGGACACTTTAAGCTGAACATATGTTGGGTTAAACTCAACAAGTTTTTTACGTTTAAATGCAATTAATTACATATAATACAAAAATACTTGATGAATACCTTTCTATAAAGATTGCTTGTATTCTATGTGGTCATTCAGTTCTGGTTGGTCAGATTCAACAACGATTGTCTTATTTTTTTTGATAAAGATGTGATTTATACTTTATAAATTCACGACAATTAAGGTGTGTGGGCATAAATCATACCTATCCACGGAAAGTTTCAATTAATAGTTTTCACATTGTCAAATGTGTATATTTGGTTTGAAATGACATCCAAAATGATTTCATCTTTATCCTATTAACGCAAAAATATAATCAAAAAGAAAAGAAAATTCAGATGATGATCAACCAATAAAAATGCAAGAGCAGGAAGCAAACATTTATTTACTCATTATTTATGAAAAAATGTCTTTCTTACAGTAAATGTTTAAAATGGGTGGAATTGACCCAAATTAAAAACAAGGTTTAAGGACCACAGGAAGTGTTAGGATATGCATGTGTGTTTGTGTGCATGCTGTGCATTTATATGTATGAATAAATGGTGGGGGAATTAATTTCTGCAAATAATGTATCGGTGAAGTACATGAAAGTAAAGCATCTCAGCCATTTGTAGATTTGAATGAAGAATCCAAGACTAACAAGCATGCAGAGAAGAGATCTTTTTAAAAATAAAATATCTCTGCATTTTCAAGTCTGAAAACTAAGCTTTTCTCTGAGATTATCTTCATATGTTGTTTTCATCAACACTAACAGTCCAGAAATATGCAAATTATTCCTTCACTTGGCTTATATGACCACAGTTTGCCTGTCCAGTGAGGGCCCATTTATCCATTTATCTTGCTAAGGTTTTGTTAGTAAATTTTGGTTTCATTTCACATCTTGTAAATACTCGATCGTGGCTGCTGGCTGTGTGGTTTGGATTCTGACTGGCAGACGAGAGCCAACAGCCTACAGCCCTTGTGGCTAAAGGTGCTCTAAACCCAAAACTGCTGCTGGGTCACAGGCCTTTGCCTGCTCTCATTAGCTGTAATGTAATCGCTCAGCATTGCGGTCCATTTCCAGGCGAACTGTACATTTTGTTGGGTAATGAAGAAGGGCCTCGAGGAGAATGGCTTGTGATTTCATTGGCACGGAGAGTCAATAAAACATCTGGTGGTGTCACAAAATATGGGTGTAAACCTCACCAAAACCAGCAGCGAGCGCACTGACCCACAGGACGAACCTCCTCAGATCTAACCATTATGGTTGAAGATCCTTACTGCTCATGCTCAACATTGCACTGTGTATATTGTACAAGAATAAATACTGTCTTTGTGAACTGAATCTTTGATATCTTTTTAAACTTAATCTTCCATAAAACAAGTATTTGACACTAACGTGTCTTTGTCTCCCGCCACAAGATGTGAAATCGTGTCAAAATGAGCAATCTCTCGGTGTGACCTTGAGAGTGACGCGAAGGTCACCAAAATCGACTGGCGCCGGGGTATCACCCTAATACATGTTGACATGAAATTTGAAAGAAATCCATCAATTCATTCTTGAGATATCTCGCTGACAAGGCTATCAGTGTGAAAATCCACAATCTGTCGGTGTGACCTTGAGAATGGCGCGAAGGTCACCGAAATCGACTGGCGCTGAGGCATCACACTAATACATGTTGACATGAAATTTGAAGAAAATCCGTCAGTTCATTCTTGAGATATCTCGCTGACAAGGATTCGGGACGGACGGATGAACGAACGGTGGTGAATACTATGTCCCGCCGCTTTGCGCGTTCCGCGCAGTGGGGGACAACAATATCAAGATGAGGTCATATATCGCTCAGCATCTCTGATCCTCTTTTCTCATAGCTGCAGTTCACCTGTGTTCAAACACAATACCAAGGGCACGTTTTCTAACGCAGGCCTGTGCAGCAGGGAGAATCAGAGGCTCATATCTGAGGAACCGTCCGTCACAGACCTTCCTCTCCCACGTTACACAGTGCAACATAGGCTATGCATTCAAAATGACTAGAAAAATTAAGTCCATCTCAAAAAATATTTAATAGTTCATACTATAATTAAATCATCAGATGACTAAACTATTCATTAGGACAGACGATAGAAGGACATCTTTCAAGAAGGATGCTGGTCTGGAAAATCCATCACCATATTATCTGAGAACAGAACTTTGAAACAGTCGGCTGTGAATCTCTGACTTTGTCGCTGATGAAGAGCACTGCCATCTACTGGGGAGAGCGCAGATGTGTAGGTGCAGAATGTGGATCTATGAGTGAGTGTGTGTGTGTGTGTTCGTGTGTGTGTGTGTGCGTGTGCGTGTGTGTGTGTGAGTGCGCGCGCGTGTGTGTGTGTGTGTGTGTGTGTGTGTATGTGTGTGTGTGCATGCGTGCGTGTGTGCGTTGGTGTGTGTGTGTATGTGTATGTTTGTGTGTGTGTGTGTGTGTGTGTGAGAGAGTGCGTGCGTGTGTATGTGTGTGTGTGCGTTTGTGTGTATGTGTATGTGTGTGTGTGTGCGTGTGTGTGTGTATGTGTGAGTGTATGTGTTTATACGTGTGTGTGTGTGTGTGCGTGTGTGTGTGTGTGTGTGTTTCTGTGTGTGTATGTGTTTGTGCGCGCGTGTGTGTGTGTGTGTGTGTGTGTGTTAGATTGTATGTTTGCATGATAAGCACATGAAGTTAGTTCTATTTTTAGCAGCTCCTGTCAGGACATAATGCTATTTTACCATCCTCAGGGAATTCTTGGTTGAATGTGACCTAAATATGAGGAAGTACATTACTGCTTAAAGCTAATGTATAATTTTAGTGTTTCCTCTCCTGCCAGAAAAACTACTTGATGAAATCTGATATTTTTACAAAAAAATTGATATTTACTTGATCCATTTGCATGCGGTAATGTTTGTGGGCAGGTTGCCTCTGTTTGTAATGATCCAGATTAGGAGTCAAGCGCAGAGGCGGAGTCCAGTCCAACAGTGGGGTTTATTGACAGTAATATGGTAACAGTGGGACAGGACCCATGAGAAGAAGGCACAGTCCCTGATCAGTTCATCGGTGGAATCAGGTGTTGTAGCTCTGGGCTGTAACAAAAACCTGCGTGCACACCGGCCCTTTATGGGGATGATCGGACACCCCTGCTGTATGGTTTTGGCCTTGCATAACAAAGCTTTAATTTGTATCTTTGGATGCAACAGCAAATGGTGTGGACCAACTTGGGTTGACAAAAGTATTCCTGAGCCCATGTTGTGGTACCTATAACAGTCGCAACTCAGTTTATAAGCCCAGAACATGAGGAATCGGAGATGAATAAATGAATGCTGCATTTTATAGCACTTTCTCGTAGGTACACAAAACATTTTACAGACATATGGGGGAATCTCACCTCACCACCACCATTGTGTTATGCATGGCAGCCTATTTGCAGCAAAACACGCTGCACTCATCAGCTGAGGTGGAAAGGGCGAGGCCACATTGTAGAACCAATGCAATTCAATACAAACTTTACTGCAGACTCCAAGGCCAGAACAAAGACAACACAACACATATAAATACAGCACAGATGATAAAAACTACAAAGGCACATGTAATGTGAGGGGAAAAAGCCACTATATGGTAGTATTGACATTTTTTTGTTAAGCCAGTCTGGAGCTAGGTTTGGGCATGTCCTGGGCACGTCTGAGAGGGGAAAGGTGGGAGGTCTAGAAGGTGGGAGGGGGCTGGAAGAGAGTAGATAAGGAGAAAAATTGAGAGAGTAAAGTAGTAGGAGAAATTGCAAGGAGATAGATAGATAAGATAGATAATGCTTTATTACCCGAGAGGGAACTTTGTGTACATCAGAGTTAACAGAAGAATAAAAGAGCAAACGCACACACCATAAGACATGAGACAAAGGGCAGATAAATACATAAAAAATGCTGCATAGGGGATAAAACATAGAAAAACGACTGCATGAAAAAAAAATCTTAATGATTATTTAAAAAGGATATACTGACTGGTATAAAAGAGAGTTTACTTCTCCTCAACCTTACGATTGGAACCAGATATCTAAGACCAGAAGGTAAAAGCTTGTAACAGGGGTTTAAGACATGGGTTGGATCTTGTAAAATTCTTGATGAAAGATGTAAGACAGATGACATGTAAAGGGTGTCTAAGCAATCAAAATTATAAGAGGCAATTTTTCCTGCAACTTTAACAATCCTCTTTAGCTTGTTCCTGTTTTGTAGTGACAGAGGTCCATACCAGCATCGCATCAAAAATGTTAAAATAGATTGAATACATGATTTATAAAACATAGACATAAAGTACGATCAATATTGAATGAGCGGAGTTTACGCCGGAGGTGGAGGCGAGATTGACATTTGTTGTAGACAGCATTCATTTTTTGAGTAAAAGTCAGTTTGTTGTCAATGATTGTCCCCAGATATTTATACTCCTCGACAACCTCCACTGTTTGATCATTGATAATGACTGGTGTTATGGCTGATTTCTTGTTGCTGAAGTCAAGGATGAGCTCATTTGTTTTCTGCACATTTAGCTCAAGGAAATTACCGTGGCACCAGTCTGAATCAGGACACTTCTTCTTTGAAGGAGTCCTCGCTGTCGAGAAGTGGGCTGGCTATGGCTGTGTCGTCAGCAAACTTCACTCTATCCCAGTTAGGTTGAGTGCTGACACAGTCGTTGGTTGTAGACTGTGAATAACATAGGTGATAGTACACAGCTCTGGGGAGCGCCTGTATTGGTAATGGTGAGTACACACTGTTGACTTTCACATACTGTTCTCTTTGTTGCAGAAATGAGGCTATCCATCTTATAAGTTGACTGTGTATATCAAGATCAGTGAACTTCTTGATGAGTATAAGGTTGGATGGTATTAAAGGCCGGGGAAAAGTCTACGAATAAAACGTGTGCATAACCTCCAGTATTTTCAAGATGTTCATAGATGTGATATAACAGGGTGACTGAAGCGTCTACCACCCCTCTCTTGGCCCGATACGCAAACTGTAGAAGGTTGAGCTTGTCACTGACTTGATTAGAGAGCATACGGAGAACAATACGCTCGAAGCCCTTCATGACTGGTGACGTAAGAGCGACAGGTCTGAAATCGTTGTAGGCAGTTGGCTTTGGTTTCTTTTGAACTGTTATTATCTGAGAAAGTTTCCAGGCTTTAGGAATGATCTGCTTATCTAGTGAACGTTGAAAAGTCCTGCAATACACAGAACTTAGCTCCTCTTTACGCTCCTTTAATAGCACACCCCTTAGTCCATCTGCGGTCCTGAAGATTTCCGTGTGTTCAACTCAACGAAACTAGACTACATCCAAGACCACATCCAACTACATCCTCTTCTTTAACTCAAATATTAATCTCACTGTCATTCAGATTAAACAAGAGTTCGCTCGTTTCCGAAGAGAAATCATAGCAGTCAAACCGAGAGTAAAAAATATTCAAATTTTCTGCAAAATCCAACTCTTCACCAATGACACTGATTCTGCTGCAACTCTCAGTCCCAATGATAGTTTTAATACCTTTCCAAGCCTGACGGGAGTTATTCCGTTTAAATTCCTCTTCAATTTTTGCATTTAAGTCCTGTTTACATTTTTTCACCTTGGCGTTGATTGATTTCTGAATTGCATTCAGGGACTGTCTGTCATTAGCACAGAAAGCACGTTTTTTTCATTTAGGAGTGATTTCAGTTCCTTACTGACCCAGGGTTTATTGTTAGTGTTGATTTTAATCACATGACATTATGAATGACATTAGCCACGCAGAAATTTATGTAAGCTGTGATTATATGTTTAAGTTTACATGCAGGGGCGCCGATAGAACTAGGAACTGGGGGGGACACAGACATGTGCTTTATGACAATAATTAGTCCTGGCTAGTTCTCAATCATCTTCCTTTATTGACGCGTTTTCCAATTATCGTAACTGGCAACTGAAGACACGGTTTCTCTCCATATGTGATCTAACAACGATGAAATCATGGGGTAAATTCAGTACAGAAATGGGCTACTTGCGTGAGGGTCGACAGATTTGCAATTTTGAATAACATTGATTTAAATACAGCAAAAACGCGTCCAGATTAATTATTGCCGTCATACTTAATCGGAGTGAACAAGCAGCACCTGTTAAGTGTGGAGCGCTCTCGGAGTGAACCTTTTGTTAATTATGAAAATGACTGAGAAGATTCTCTCCAAGAGCACTTGTTCTAATATATAGATCAGTGATATATACACGCAAACATACAGCCAAAATGTTAAATACCTCAATTATTGCTCATGACCCATGTGACTGGGTATGGGATAAGGCTTCCACCAGCAAGTCCGCCATCATGACAATGTTTGTTTACACATTCAACTTCCGGGGAAGCTTCTTCGCAGCACTCGTTTGATAATACGTCACTGATTGCGCATGCGTGGAAATTAACTTCGGCGACCGTGGAATTCTAAATTGCACTTTCCCTGGCTGCGATCGAGCACGTCTGCAAGTAAGGGCTGGTTCATACTCGAAGCATGGTACGTGAGCGAAGGCGAGCACAGGTCCGTTCCATTCCGTTCACAGAGAAGCCTAAACACGCATCCCTTGCTGCGCTGTGCCTCGTTAAAAAGCAGTACACTGCTCATGCAATAGGGGGCAGCAAAGTCTTCTCCTTCTCCTCCTCCTTTTTTCTTCTTTTTGGTGTGTTGAACACAGCGTTTGGTGCATTATTTGCTTTATCTGCCCTATTGGAATCTCACGGAAATACACGCGTCGATGCATCGCGTAACAAAAATTTGGAGGACACACTTTGCTACGCAAGGACACAAGATGGCTACCTTGTGTTGCTCGATGCGTTGCCTTGCGTTCGCGCTCGCGTACCTTACGTAGAGTATGAAACGGCCCTAAGCCAGCTGCGCAAAATTCCCGAAAAACTACGCGAGAATCTTGCCGAAGTTGCGCGATAAGCCCTCCAAACCCTGCTATAGCTGCAAGATCCTGCAGCTTTTTTTTTTTTTTTTTTAATTCAACTTACTTTTATTTCGAAAAAATCTTTGAGGGTTTTTTTTTTGTCAATATACACATTATACAAACAAACAAGGCATCTAAACCCTTCAAATATACATATAAGTTCTGTCCTGGGTTGAACAAATACACAGATATTACTTCTACATACAAACCAAAAATCAAAAGGAAAAGAAATAAAGAAAAAAAAACGGAACACTGGGGCAATCTTAAATTAACTTAAATTTGTTTCGTTAAGAAAATAATTTTAGAGCTTTCTTGTCTTTAACAAACAGAGAATTACTCAATAATCTCAGATCAGTCTTCCAATGGTTGAAACATGGCTTGGATTTAAAATATCTGCATTTATGAATAAAAAATTTCCCTAGCAACAGTATTTTACTCAAAATAAAATCCAAGTTCTTTTTATCCAATAAAACACCAAACTTAATTGTTGTTATTGTTAAAGGTAATAACTCAATTCCCTTGGATTGTAGCCAGCCCCACATTTCGTTCCAGAAAGGCTGTACACACAATTAAAGAAAATATGTTCCAAAGATTCAATTTTTATCCTCACAAAAGCCACAGTTATTCAAATTTAGTCTTTAAAATTATTTTGTTGAGTAAATCTCATTTAAAATCTAATTGACCTCTTTAACCTTCGGTGGAAGTGGGAATGAGATATAGATTTTTTCTTTTAACCTCTTCAACTTTAAATTCTTTAAGAATATCTTTAATAGTAGACCCGCTTCGAATTGGGTCTTGGAAACACTCTTTTAATAAAATCTTTCTTAACACTTAGTTGTTACATTTGAGAGCAGAAAATTCTAATCAATGAATGCAGAGTTGTCTCATTTCAGGGGAGACATTAGAATATACAATGTCCTCTCTAATCATCATTCTCAAAGGAACTGGTATGGCTTTTATCACTTTATTGTAATAAGCGACATTACACTGAAGTTGATATTTTCTACAGAACTCCTTGTGCTTTAACAGATATCCAGTATCATCCAAAAAATGCACAATGGCCCAAATTCCTTTGGATCTCCACTCAAGATCCTGCAACGATTGCATGGTTTAGAGGGCTTTATCGTGTAACTTTGGCAAGATTCTCTCGCAGTTTTTGGGGAATCTCGCGCAGCTGGCTTACTTGGGCTGCATCCAAATGTCTGGACTTCACCGTACTCACAGACTTGCGGACCTTGCGGACGCATTCGCGGGAAGCTCGGGAGTGCTGAGGGCTGTCCAAATCCACAATTGATCCAGTCCACAAGAATTGCTGACAGAATAAAAAGCACGTCCACACACAGAAAACCACATCAACTTATACATTTATAATAATAAATTATATATAATTTATATATATTAATATATTATATTCTTCTTCGTTGGCAAGAAGGACGGATCCCTCAGTCCATGTATTGACTATAGGGGGCTCAATAACATTACTATTGAGAATCGTTATCCCCTTCCTCTAATGAATTCTGCTTTTGAGCTGTTGCAGGGGGCCACTATCTTCACCAAACTTAACCTACGCAATGCTTACCACCTCATGAGGATTAAGGAAGGGGATGAATGGAAGACAGCTTTCAACACTGCTAGGGGGTACCACGAGTACCTGGTCATGCCGTTTGGTCTGGCTAATGCCCCCGCTGTCTTCCAGAACCTCGTTAACGACATCCTGCATGACATAATTAATCAATTTGTTTTTGTTTACCTGGAAGATATATTAATATTCTCTCGTTCCAAGGAAGAACACCTACGAAGAACATGCCTTCCCACGGCTGCCTCAGGTGTGTCCCCCTTCCAAGCTTGTCTCGGTTACCAACCACCTCTGTTCCCCTCACAGGAGGTCAAAGTCAATGTTCCCAACATCCAGGAATTTCTTCAGAGGTGCCCAAGGATGTGGGAGGAAACTCGTTCCGCTCTCCTGAAGGCTGCTGATGAGATGAGTCACCAGGCCAAGCGTCGTCGCTCAGTTCCACCACAGTACGAAGTAGGACAAAAAGTTTGGCTCTCTTCCAAGGACATTGCTTTAAGGACTGAAAGTCGCAAGCTAGCCCCCCGTTCATTGGTCCTTTTGTTATTGAGAAAATCATTAACCCAGTTTCAGTTAAACTCAAGTTACCAGCCTCTATGAGCCGTATCCACCCAGTCTTTCATGTGTCATGTATTAAACCTGTACTAGTTTCCATCCACACCCCTGCCCCGACCAATCCTCCTCCCCCTAGGCTCATCGATGGAGGAGAAACGTATACTGTGCACAAGCTGCTGGACGTTCGTCGTCGAGGAAGGGGCCTACCGTACTTGGTGGACTGGGAGGGATACGGCCCCGAAGAACGCTCATGGGTCCCTGCATGTCACATCATTGACACATCATTGAACCTCATCAAAGACTTTCACAAGAGGACTTTTAAGCCTCAGCTTAGACCGCCAAGTGGCGGTCATAGAGGGGGGGGGTTCTGTTAGAAATCGGTGAATTGTATGTTTGTTTTTAGTATGTTTTATTAGTTTTAGTTGCTATTTATTTATTTATCATATTTATTCTTTTAGAGTATGTATGTTTCTGTAAGATTGCGCTGTCTTTGGTCTTAAGTGTTTTCCTCTCGTTTCTGTCGCGTGGTGTCTTGTCAGTTTCATCACACTCTCTTCCCTGTATTTCGGTTAGGTAATTCCACTTCCTTCTCTCTCACTGTTCTCATTGACTATCCACACCTGAGAATACTTTAGTGAGGCACGGGTGATTAGTTAGATTAGAGTTAGAACTCCACCTGTTTCCCTTCTCTCTATCACTGTCCTTGCTTTTCTAGCTCCACCTCTCTCTAGCTGTCCTGTGTTTAGCTGGGATTCCACTTAATTTGTCAGTGTTTAAAAGGCCCACTTTTTCCTCAGCTTCTTTTCGACTCGTTTCTTCCCATAAGCTCGTCTTGGTCAGTCTCGTTTCTGCGCTTTTCTGGTTTCGATTGTTGTTTGCTCGTTTCTTGTTATATCTCCCGTAAGTCTCGTTATTGATTGTTTGTATTGCGTTGTTTGATTGCCGTTAGATTGATTAGTACTCTGTTCTCCCTTATTCCCATTTTGTACCCATCTGTTTAGTTTCTCCTTTGTTCTCCCTTATCCCATCCAACTCCCTTTTTCCTTCCCCTTCCATTCCCTCAGCTCAGCCCCTTTGTTACTGTCTTTGTGTGGACTGATTCCCTGGCTACCGAAATATTTTGCTTGTCCCCTGCATTACTCTGTTTGCCTGGCTTTTGATCTATTTTCTGTCTTTGACCATGAGCTTTGTCAATCCAAATAAACGCCCTGCCAATGCTGAACTGCACTTGGAGTCTAAGCCCCTTCCTTTCAGCCGCTCTTGCAGACTTTTCGTGATGACGATGAGGACGTCACACTCCGTACGCCTGAGGTTCATCAGGGCCCAGTCTCCAATAAAAAAACTAGAGTGGACGACGTGTGGGCTGGACCAAGGGGGTTGGAATACACTCGAAAGTTGAAGCTCAATTGAACGCTCAAAGTAGATAGCAGATGATCCTAAATATTAGAGGTACCATCACAGAAGACTATAAAGTTATAGCCAGTTATTCTAGTCAATTTTACCAGAATTTATATAGCTATATATAAATATATATAAGTTTTGCCAAACATCAACAAACCACTTTTTGAACTCTTTGACAGTTAAACCTATTGATAAGAATGAAGAGGAGTTATGTGATAAGCCAATCACACTTCAGGAGATTAAAGACGCAATTCATTCTCTAAGAAACAATAAATCACAGGGAATGGATGGATTAACTTCAGAATTTTATAAAATCCTTTCCTGAGGAACTAGCTCCTTCCCTTCTTAAACTTTTTGAAGAATGTTTAGAAAATGAGTGTCTACCTACCACCATGACTCAACGATTGACTACTTTAATCCCCAAGCCCAATAAAGATAAACTATTTATTGACAACTGGCATCCAATTTGCTTGCTTAATAATGACTGCAAGATATATGCTCTTCTTTTGGCTAAAAGACTTAAAATAGTATTGGACGCTGTTATTGAGGAAACACAATCAGGATTCATGACAAAAAGACACATAATAAATAATGTTAGATTTGTTCTGGACATACTGGATTATGCAGAACTAATTGAAGATAATGGCTTCATTTTCTTTTTAGACTTCTACAAAGTTTTCGATACTGTGGGGCATCAGTTCATTCTACAATCTTTATTAAAATTTGGCTTCGGCAATTATTTCATAACAGCAATTAAAACTCTTTATAAGAACAGCAATAGTTCCATTAAGTTAATGGGTGGTACATCCCCTAGATTCGATGTGTTTAGAGGCATAGGGCAAGGTTGCCTCACCTCCCCTTACCTCTTCCTGTTAGTAGCCCAACTTTTGACTGCGCATATAAAAGCTAGTGTGAAAGGTATCTCTCTTAATGGTCATGAATTAATTATAACTTAACTGGCAGATGACAGCACTTTGGGCCGGATCTACTAAGATCCCAATTTGCGGGTACTAATTTGCGTGTGCAATCTAGAATTTTGCGTGTGGGGCTGAACCGCGGTTTGCCGGTGATTTACTAAGAGTGATTGCGCAAATGGCAACAGGGGCAAACGTGTTGGACACACCCTATTTAAATGAGGGCTTTGCGTGTTTCATGGTTTGCAGCATGGAGAGTTTGGAGAGAAGAAAGCGCAAAATGAAATTCGACCTTATGGAATTAGAGATGTTGGTAGATGAAGCCAATAAACACGTGAATAAGCTACAGCAAAGAAATCTGACTGCCGCACAAAGGAACGCCATATGGGCAGAAATCTGTAAAAAAAGTTAATGCTGTGGGTAAAACGATGCGAACATTGAATGAGGTGAAAAGACAATATCAAGATATCTGAAGACGAACAAAAGAAAAATTGGCGTATAATAAAACATCTGCAAAGAAAACAGGTGGGGGCACAGTGGATGAGATGCCTCTGACCAGCATTGAGGAACAGGTGCAGTTAACGTTCTGCGAGACGCAAGTCACTGGAATTACCGGGTATGACACACTGGACCAAACAGCAGAACAAGGTAGGCGCACAATAATGCTGTATAAACACACTTTTTCTGAAAAGATATTTATTTAGTAAGTGAAAAATGAATGTACCTCCTGTAATTACATTTTGCTGTCCTTTAACTCAAATCCCAAACAAAAAACATTTATTTTTTACATGTAGAATCTTCAGCAGAAGTCCAGCCATCCACCTCAAATCCCTCCAGAGCAGCCGCCACCCCTGCAGAGCCTCAAAAGGGTCCCGAGGACATTGATCTGGAGTTGCTGGAGGAACAAAAGAAACAGTCTGCAGCCATTCAGACAATTGCACGGGAGATGCGAGCGGCGTCATCGTTGGCACGGGCGGCAAGGCGCGATACTCAGGCCATTGCCACGCACTGCAGACAGATGGTCAGCGCAGTATCTGCCCTGACGATGGCCGTCAATTCTGTGGCAAGAGGGCTACGGGAAGGGATGCAGGCAATGACTGCCCTCAATCCGGGTGGAGAAGCGGGCCGACCGAGTCCCACAGCGACAGCTAGGCAGCCGGGCACCGGAGAGGGAGGGCTATATGATGAACTGCTATTTTCTTTTTTTTTCCACCATAAATGTTAAGACTATAGCCTAATACATTTTCTGACTGAAACAATGTGTCTTTAATATGATTTTGCGGGACTTAACATAATTAGACGTGAATGAGTATTTCGTTTGATAATGTTTGGAATTCAGAAAGTGATTTCAGTCTTTTTTTCAATAAATGTTGATTTGCTTAACTTTGCAATGTTCTGCAGTTTGTTGGGTCACACCAGCCAGAGGGAACGGCATTGTATTGCGATCTACAACGCATTTTTGAATGAAAATAGAAAACTGTTTCTCAGAATAAAAGAGTCATGTACTGACCCGGGATATTTTGCCACAACGTTGGAAATGATGCCTTTGGCATCACAAACGCACTGCACATTCAATGAATGCGTGTGTTTGCGATTTCTGTACACGTGCTCAGTATCTGCGGGGGGCACAAGCTGCACATGGGTGCAGTCAATCGCCCCTATAACTCTAGGAAATCCAGCTACTGCAAAAAAACCTTGTTTGGTCTCATTCAATAAGTGCCGAGTGCGTGGAAACCTAATGAACTTGGCCATCCGGCGCGACATGGCATTTAGGACTTCAGACAGCACATCTGAAAAACGGGATTGGGAGATCCCAGCTGTAATAGCTACCGTACGCTGGAATGACCCAGATGCAAAAAAATGCAAACTTGCAAGGAGTTTTGTCATTGCAGGTATTGCGTGACTCCTTCTCGTGGCTGGCTCCAAATCCTCTCTGAGTTCCTCCAACAGCTCCAAAATGGCAGTGCTGGATAGGCGATATGTTTTAATGATTTTTTCCTCGTTCATTCCAAAAATGTTCACACGAGGGTGAAAAATGCGTTCTCTGCGTCTCCTTTCATGATTTCGATGTCTCCTTCTTGCGACAATTACCGTAGCCATGTGTGCGCAATTACGCATACAAACCGTTTGCACCTCCTTTTGACACGTGTTAAAATATAGACGCAGATTTTATTAGCAAAATTTCTTTCAAGTTTGATAAATCAATTTGCGCGTGCTAAATTAATATATTTACATTTTCTCCTCCCAACACACGCACAATTGCGTGTAAACGCCCCATATTGCATATTCATTGTGGCAGGCACTAACTGGATGCAGACGTGCTATTTTGAAAGAGGCAACCCTTACTGTGCACTGTTAGTAAATCAGTTTGTACATTTTTATACACGCAAAGCTTTTGTAGATCCCGCCCTTTATTCCTAAAAGATGAAAATCAAATTTCCCTTGCTATCAAAGTAATTGAGGAGTTCTCAAAGGCTTGTGGCCTACACTTGAATATTGATAAATGTAAACTTATGACTCCATATCTGCCCTTTACAGTATTACAATAAAAAATGAAGTCAAGTATTTAGGTAAAGTAATCACTGAAGATATGGAAAGGAGAATTTCCTAGAATTTTTTTCCTATCATTCAGAAAACAAAAAACAAACTTAATCAATGGCTCTTCAGGGATCTCTCTTTGAAAGGCAGAGTTCTATTAATGAAGGCAGAGGGAATATCCCGATTGACATATGCTGCTTTGGCCTTGCAAATGGATAACAAATTACTCAAGGAAATTGACAAAATGCTTTTTCATTTTATTTGGAAAAATGGGAACCATTACGTAAAGAACTCGGTTATCATGAACTCTTACAATAATGGTGGGTTAAATTTTTTGGATTTTCACACAAACAAAACATTTATAATTAATTGGCTGACGCAATTTTTCAGAAACCCTACCTCCATCTGGAATACAGTACCTCTCCAGATACTATCTAAGCTTGGTGGTTTAAATTTTTTCCTTGTCTGTAACTATAATATTGAAAATATCCCTGTCATGACGACTTCTTTTCATCGGCAGGCCTTTCTATCACGGACTCTCATCTACAAACACAATTTCTCGCCTCATAGCAATTACATATGGAATAACAAGGACATTCTATATAAACACAAATCTCTTTATTTACAATTCTGGTTTAATAACAAAATTGTATTGGTAGATCAACTATTTAATCAGAATGGTCTTCTTCTATCTAACGAAGAATTTTTGCAAGTACATAAAATTCCAGTAACGCCTGAAGATTATGCAAAAGTTATTGGAGCAATTCCCTCTGGTGTCTCTATGCTAGTTAGATCTCAACCAAGACAACATGCACTCCCATTGGCAAAGTTCGCTCTTCTAGTAATTTGGGTAATAACAAATCCATACGAACGCTGTTTCAAAGAGATGTAGTTACACTACCATATGTGATTTCATATTGGAAACAGTTTGTTGATGACCTGGTGTGGAAGAAGGTCTGACTTTTGCCTAATCAATTTTTAAATACAAACAAGGTAAAAGAAATTTCTTTTAAACTTATTCATAGATGCTATCCTGCCAAGCAATACATTAAATCAAAATTTGGAATTGATATTGATGTGAATTGTATTTTCTGTAACAAGTGTCCTGAAACTGTAGTGCATTTATTCTGGCATTGCCCTATAGTGAAAAGATTCTGGCAAAACATATTTGCTCTGATTATTGAATCGATCGAAAAAAGATTTATTTTAATGTGGAAGAATGTTCTGTTTGTTTTTTTTTTTGGAAAATGACAAAATGGCACATATTTCAGTGTTTTCAATACATTTTATTCTTGTAATGGGTAAATTTCATACACATAAGTCCAAAGTTACAGGTAAAAAACCATGTTTCATTGCGTTTAGCAATGAGTTAAGACAATATATACATTCTCCTCAACACTCAACAAATCTAAAGGCAATTAAAACTTTGACTGCTTGTACCTTGCTGAAAATTTTTGTATAGATTCCTACCCCCTAGTGTTACCTTTTAAGACTGATGCAGTATGTGACAATTGTATATTTTTGTATTGCTTTTGTATTTGTTTATGTTTTGTATACTTGTTATAATAAATAAATAAATAATTTTTAAAAAAGATAGCAGATGATCAACTAGCGGTAGCTTCTCCGTTCACCCCCATTCATTTTGCCTGACTTTTGACATCAAATAACTTTACACTCAAAACATTATGAGCCTTCATGTCAGCGGTAATATGTTCTACGGAGAAATACATTTTGTAGCAGACTTCTTTACTTCGTATGTAACATTATGGCCTAATAGTAAGCATTTTTAGCCGATGGCACCAGGCTAGGCTAACAGTGACGTAAAATGCTGGCGACTTTCTGTCGCACAGTAAAACAGTAAATAACCGTACCGTTTAGACCAGAAGCCCATAACGAATCATAAACAGAAGACGATTGGGCCACATCGCTAACAAAGTGAAGTACCTATGAAGTAATAATTTGCAAAATATCACAACGTCGAACGGAATCTGACTATACTGACAGACGCAATCGCTTGCTCGCTGGGAATTATGGGTGAGACACATCTACCAGAGGAGTTACCGCTCCTCAGGACGTTTGTTTACGTCAGCGAGCTGACTTCGAGCCTGCGCAGTAGGCGTGGTGCCAACTGATAACTCGTTCAACTGTGCTTCACACTCTCCCGTTGAAAACAGCGCTACCCGCTGTCCACTTCTTTTACTGTCGACGTCTGAAAGCAACTTCACCCCGCAGCCACTCGGTTCAGGTTTAGGCGGTTGCTGTTTACGTCACACGCGGAACTGGATCCGGAAGTGGACGTACACAGACAGATCATACTGTATAAGGGACCGATGCATGTTCGCAATGAGTGAAAAATTCCCTTGTCTTCTCTCAACTGCCATTATGAGATTGCTAAAATAACATCGCAACATTAGATTGAGAGGATATCCTTGAAGCGTGAGTTTGAATAAATTGTAAGCCGACCGAATTCGCAAAGAAAATGTTGATGGTTAAATCAAATGTGTATCAGTTGTAGCTATACGTACTCGTTAGCTGTATTATTTGTATATCTGTCGTGTTAAGATTGTCTATTAATTCCAGCCATTTTCTCATTTACACTGTATTTCCTGTAGCAGCTTAAATGACTTCAAAACTGCGCTGAGAATAATCTTTTTCTGTTATGACTGCTGATCCCGGGCTGTATCGCAAGCCAGATGCCTTATAAACACTTTATTAAGTTCATTTACTGCATGTCCGCCCTCGTCAGCTCTGCGGGGTGGACTTAGAAGCTGGTTTTATGACTAAGCCTGACTTTAAGCTTAACTAAAACCCAGAGCAGCTCCTTTCACTTCATGTTCCAGATTTGAAGAGGTTCCTGGTTTTACTGAGTGTTGAAGTCAGGCTTCAGTATATCCCCCTGGAATGAGTACGAGTTACGGAAACACCACAGACACATGTGGGAAACACCATGGACATGTGTGGGAAACACCACAGACACATATGGGAAACACCATGGACATGTGTGGGAAACACCACAGACACATATGGGAAACACCATGGACATGTGTGGGAAACACCACAGACACATATGGGAAACACCATGGACATGTCTGGGAAACACTGTTGCCTTCTGTAGTTGTTTGCATGGCGCTGCTGCGTATTATCCTCTGTCGTTATGTGTCATGACGATACTTGCGCAATGCAATTAAATTCCTGTATTTTAAAGCGATTGTTGACTCGGTTTGTTGAGCCTAATGCGAATAACTGGCGAGATGTGAGTTGAGCCTAATTCTAATGACAGGTGAGATGTGATTTTGTTAAGCTTAATGCAAATGAGAGGTGAGACGGGTGAGATATGAGTTGCAATACGTCTTTGAACTCATTGGGGTGACACAGAGGTTAGAAGTAGGCCAACATTCGTCGACCAAAGTGATGATAGAACATAATGATGGCAGTTTTGACAAGTAAATTTGACTCTTTTCATGTATGATCGACACACATTTTCAAAACATCAGTCGAATGTCTGTCCCAGGGAAAAGGTGTTAAGGTACCGCTGAAAGGTTTGAAAGAGTTCTGCTTTTCTGAAAACATCTTCACCCCAGTTCAGTTCTGAGTGATGACCTTGGAATCTTGTGGAAGTCATTATCCCCTCGCTCCAAGCAGAGCAGCAGTTAAAAATGTGTTTTATTGTCCAATCTCTCTCATAAATTACCGGCCAAATTAAACCATGACAATGATTGAATTGTTCATTAAAGGAGGGGGTTTGGTTCCTGACCCAATGGACTAATGTTATGAAACTAAACAGTCTTTTCATGGCAATTAAATGTGTGCGATGTGATTGTCAGCAAATATCCATTAAATCAAATAAATTAAGCAAATTGGCCTGTATTGTATATCTCTGCAAATGCTTAGACAAATTATGGTAGTAAAACCATCAATAATGGTGATCTGTTGTTGAGGCTCATGTGCAATTATCCACACTTTTTTCAGTGCAAACCATAGACTGTGTAAAAAGTTTGAACATTAATAATGGCTGTAGTAAAAGTTTCTGCCAGTGTGCAGTGCGCCACTGATATTATTTTTGCTCTGCAGCTCGAGTTATGAGATAGGTCAATTTTCAGGGTATGAGGCAGTGGACAGCATTATCAGCAAAAAACACAAGGGCGAAAGAATTCCGTTTGCAACATCCACCCGTATCGAATGTAATCAGTACATTTTCGGTTTACCTTGATGTTTGGGTCCCCAGAGAATGATTCGGATGTGTAAAAAACATCAAGCATTCAGTCAAGAAAATTTCGAGTTTAATTTTTCGTGCTGCTATACCTGGTAATCCATGTTACAGATGGCACACCGGGTTGCTAGGGCACACGCAGCATTTTTGCAATTTTAATATTTGATAGTAATATTCTAAACCCACTTCTCGCTGATAAAACCCCCCGAAATATATTGGCACCTCGTTTTAAAATCATTCCCCATTTACAGCCAACTAGAGGCATGCTGCTGATATTGGGAAGACCCGGTAGCGCAGTGGTCAATTAGGCTTGACTTGAGATTGTAAGGTCCTGAGTTCAAGCCGCAGCCACGGCCTTCACGGTGTGTTCTTGGGCAAAACACTTCACTCCCATACTCCACCCAGGTCTTTTAATGGGTTACCAGCAAATAGTCAGGGAAACTTGACTAAGAGCTGGAGGAGTACCTGCGATGGACTGGCATCCCGTCCAGGAGAAGTGGTAATACTCCTAGTCGCTTCATGCCATGGAAACCGGGGTGAAGGACTGACTTGATGGGCCATTCGGCTCGTAACAGACTTACTCTTGAGTGAAGCATAACTGCAACACGCTGTATCGGAATTTTGACATGTATGCAAGTGCGGGTTGTATGATATTACTAGTGTGAAGGCTGACCAGAGAGGGGAGGGGGGACCATCGTACTGTGGCGCGGTACAGAACAATCATACCGAGTGTGAAAGTGCTCGTGGATTGCCAAGAGCAGTCAGCTCATTGCACACGGCACGTCACCTGCCCTTATATGGTGTTCTAGTGGGTGTCATATATGCTAATTTAAAACAACCGGCCACACGCTTCCAATTTACAGTCAAGTGGGATTCAACATTCAGCACACATGGGTAGGAACCAAATTGGATGGTAAAAGCATTTGGTGCATCTGGAGTTTATTTCTCTTATTTTTTCAAAAAAAAAATATGAGAAAATATAAGAGAAATTCAAGAGAATGTTGCTGCATGAGGCCCATTGATCTCCCGGATTAGGATTAGGATCAGGCAGTGCTGTTTTATGGTGTGACCTCCAGCTTTCAGACTCTCTCACAATCTTGCTTTTAAAGTAAACTGGTGTTTGAATCACCTGTTAAACCCCCCTCTTTTTTCTCCTGCCAGTGAGGAGCTGCCTGTCACTGAGGAGGACAGCGGGCAGGACGGAGCCACAATCTGCTGTAATCTCCTCTGTTCACTGGCACTGACACCTGTGCCCCCATCGCCGGTGACACCATGCTGGTGACTGTGTACCTGACTTTACTGGTTCTGGTGCTGCTCTGTGTTGGACTGGAGTTGGCGGCTCGCCGGGTCTTACCGCCACAGGCAGGGCCTAATGCTGTGGCAAACCCTGCTTTCCGTGGCTTCCAAACGCTGTTCCTCCGCGGCTACCTGCTAGCGCTGTCCGCCGACTGGCTGCAGGGCCCCTACTTGTACAAGCTTTACCGCCACTACAACTTCCTGGAGTCTCAGATTGCCATCCTGTACGTGTGCGGCCTGGGCTCATGTGTGCTGTTCGCCCCTGTCGCCGCATGGCTGCCGCAGGCTGTAGGCCGGCGAAACGCCTGCCTGCTCTTCTGCCTGGCCTATGCAGTGTGCTGCCTGACCAAGCTGTCGCGCGACTACTTCACCCTGATCCTGGGCCGCGTGCTGGGGGGACTGTCCACCTCCCTGCTGGCCACTGCATTCGAGGCCTGGTACCTCCACCGCCACCTGGAGGTCCGCGACTTCCCGCGGGAGTGGATACCCAGCACTTTTGCCCGAGCGGCAGGATGGAACCACGGACTTGCAGTGGGGGCGGGGCTGGTGGCTAACCTTCTGGCGGAGTGGGCGGGGCTGGGGCCAGTGGCTCCATTTCTATTCGCCGTCCCGGTCCTGGGGGCCTGCGGGTGGGTGGTGCTGTGTGAGTGGGGGCGAGAGGAGTCGGAGGCAGCGGCTGCTGCAGAGCAGGGCACCGCCCTGCTGGGTGTTTCCAGTGCTACGATGGCAGCCATTCCCCCTGGGCCCAGACCGTCGGCGAGGGCTCGGTTCTGGAGAGCCTGCCTGGAGGGCCTGCGATGCCTGCTGTCGGACCGCCGCGTCATGCTCCTGGGCGCCGTCCAGGCCCTCTTCGAGAGCGCCCTCTACATCTTCGTCTTCCTGTGGACGCCCGTGCTGGACCCCCACGGCCCGCCCCTTGGCATCGTCTTCTCCTGCCTGATGGCGGCCAGCATGGCCGGCTCTGCCCTGTACCGCGTGGCGACCTCGCCCCAGCACCGGCTGCAGCCCGCCCACCTGCTCTGCAGCGCCATGCTGCTGGTCGCCGCATCATTCGTCACGCTGACCGTCTCCACGGCGCCTGGCAGGCCACGCCCGCTGCAGTCCTTCCTGGCGTTCCTGTCTCTGGAGTTGGGCTGCGGGCTGTACTTCCCGGCGGTGGGGTTCCTGCAGGGACGGGTGATTCCGGAAGAGCGCCGCGCGGCTGTGCTCGCCTGTTTCCGGCTGCCGCTGCACCTGCTGGCCTGTCTGGGGCTGCTGGCGCTTCACGGCGAGGTGTCGGGGGCTGGGGCCGGGGAGGGTGGAGCCGGGACGCGTCACATGTTCGCTGGTTGCGCGGGGATGATGGGCGCCGCCCTGCTGGCCGCTGCCAGCCTGTTGGCGCTTGGTCGCCATGACGATAAGCTCCGATTAGAGGGGACACGGGGAGAGGGTGACATGTGACGGGTGTGGGGGAAATACAGGAGGCCGATGAGGAATTTCAGGAGCACCTGGCTGCCCATGGTTCTGGTTTCATTTCTGTGGAAGGATGCGAACCTGTAAAACCCACTAACCGATTCCAAAGAGAGAAGAATTTGCTGGAAGGCTGGCATGTTTCCTCATGTGTTATTATTTGATTGGGGGTCGGAATGAAGACTGGATGTCATTCCTGTTCAGAGTTTACCTCCGTTGAGATGTACATTACAGTGTTCTCAGCAGGGTGTTATAGTAACCAGAAGCAATTATTCCATAGATTTTGATTTGAAAGGCCTGCTAGGTGTTTCTGTCGTTACACTTCTTAGTTCTAATTTTGTACCTTCTTGCTGAAGAATTGGACTAATTTGTAAATGTAGTCAGTAGGAAGAAAATGCAGTGGAGAAAGTGTAGCTTCTGAACTTGATTTTTACACCTCTGCTTAGTAACCTCCTTTAGAAGGGAAATTTGATCCCGTTTTTGGGTGTCATATGTTGATCGCTTGCCGGGACCCGCCTGAGCGCAGCTTTATCCTGAGGGATCAATCGCGTGCTCGTGCCATTTTAGATCATAACATATGGTGACCACAGGGTGGCGCCAGTGGGCCAGTCCTCAGGATCGGTGCTCTACAGCTGCAGTAATCGTGCCTGCGTCGGCAGGTTGAGAAGCGAGAGTTTCTTTGTAATGCAGTTAAAACTGTAGCAGCGCCCTAGTCTGACCGAGGTATGCTCTACTCGGAGATGAAACCAGTTTAGAGGCTGCCCTAGGATTATTAAAGGTGTCCAACAGCTGCCAGAGTGGAGCCGTCTGGATGAATTAGTTACTTTACGAATATCCGGATGAGAGTTCCTGCTGTTGAGAAAGAATGTCTTCTTAGGCAAATGGAGATGATCTGCTAATGATTCAGTCAATTTTTTTTCGTATTACGAAATTAGGAATATGATTTTTTTTTTCTTTTGATGTTTTTGTTATAACTCTGATTCATTGTGTTTGTGGCAGCAAAACGAGTCGTGTTGCGTTAACAGTCTTCCCAAGTACTTAGAATCGAAGGCATTGAATGTTACTGAGCTGAAGAGGAAGATATGTGTTTAAGTCAGGTACTCTCGTGGAACAGTGTTCTAGAGATCCGAGTGTTATGGAAAAACCTTGTAAGTAGCAAAAAGCAGATTTCTGAGGGAAGAAAAAAAAAAAACCGAAAACCGAAGCCTATCCCTCGGGGGTTCAGCTCCTGTCCGACAATGAAACTGACCTGGCAGTTACTCGTTCATGACATAATTAGAAATAGACGGGGGGGGACTTTTTTTTATCTGTATCCATTGCAAGATGACTTTTGAGGTTTTTCCATGAAAAAATGTAATACACAATCATCAAAAAGATGCACAAAAACCTTGCTAGTAAGTAGTTGCAGTGGCGTTCGACAGTTTTTTTTTTTTGATGCTAACTCCTCCATCTGCTTCCGTCTTGAAGCCATTTCGAAGTCTTTATTAGCATTTGAATAACGTGAATCATGAATTCTGACCATGAATGTGCTGCACATCCATTGCTCTCCAAGGGGACTGACCTGACAGATCATGTGATTTGCTTGATGCTTTATCATTGGCTTATTTAACTTGCTATGTTCTGCCATTACAATAAATAGACATTTTAATTTGGAAAAACCCAGTTAGATCAACTTGCTTGGTTTTTGCTTCGCAAACGATTAAATACTGATGACTTTCTTGATTTTCTATAGTAAACCAAAGGGAATTAGGGATTATTTTTCTGTATGTTTCTGCATATGATGAGGCAAAGTGCGGTAAATACGAGAATGGTGATAACTTGGTTTCGACCTAAATTTGACTTTCTAGGTTCGTCCATAACACTCAAGAGATGTGAAAAGAGGAACCGGTATGTAGCGCTTAAAACCACTTTTCCACGCAAATGCACTGAGTTGGCTTTACTGCAAAATACCATTGTGTCCTGGTCTGAAGTATATTGTCAATATGAAGTTCAAATAAGACAAATAAATGATTAATGCAGCTTTATTTTGAATGGAGCTCTGGTACTGGGAATGTAAAAATACATTTTAGTGACTGTCCAAGAGCAGCGGTCATTGCGAAATCCACCTGGATTGAGATATTGCAGCTGGCACTTAGAGTACGTCTGTAAAGGTTCATTCAATGATTTGGGTTAAATGTGTGTCATAAAATCTGCTAGTGAGCTGATCGCTGTTATTTCACTCTTTATGCAGAAAATTGTCACATTTTATGAATGAGTTTATCATTCACTCAAAAATGGGCTGAACAACCATGCACCGCTAATCCAAAGGACCGCAATCAAGTTTCCAAGCTTTGCCGCCTGTGGTGCTACTACTGGTATTCTGGACAAATCCTCGCATGTAAGTGGCTGATACGCTGGACGCAAAAGCAGGTCAGGTAGCCGTGTCGGAGTGCACACTGTGGGTGAACATTGCAACTGATACTATCTGCAAGCAGAGCAGCTCCTGGTTACTGTATACAGCCACGGAATTTGCTTTGCGTGAATATATACCAGTGTCTCAAGAAAAAAATACATGAACAGCTCTCACATAGTTATTCGCTTGTGTTGGCAGCAGCATGGTCATGCAAAGGGAAAACTAGTTTTTCGGGCTGAAACCATTGAGTCTTTGGCTGAATCCGGAAGTCTGTATCATGATGCAAATATTCTTGCCGCACTGTCTGCAAGGTTTGGACGTATAATTTTCAATCCCATGAATTATTTGCTCAGCCCTGCCAGCCAATGATTGTATTGTGGTGGACAACTGCGCCATAACTGAGTCACCAGCCCCACATGAAGTTTGACTCGCCCGTCAACTTTCGTGTGACTTTTTGTTCCTTGGTGGTCAGGGTGCAGCTGATTGGCTCAATTGATGTAAAGGGTCTGGGAAATGACTTTATTTGAATTGGAATATGTAAATCTGTGCATATATGGTTTTGTTATAAATCAGGAGTATCAGACTTAATAAAACCACTAGAGTGTCTGTGTGTCAGACTGCGCTGATGATCACGGAAATGTCCCCACATCCTCCTCCTCTTGCTCACTTCGCTTCCCAATTCCGTCGTGGCCAGTTCCCAAAAATAACAGCGCCCTCAGCCCTTCAAAAAAACTACACATCTGTGTTTTAGGAAGAGTCCTATATTTTGGCCCTCTTGTCTTGGTAGAAGTGCTTTCATGCAGCCACATTGGAAGATTTTCGAGTTTGAACTGCCTGTTTTAGGTCCTGCCGCACCATCTCAATCAGATTAAAGTCAAGACTTTGATTTTGCCACTCCAAAACATTCATTTTGCTTCTTTTGAGCCGTTCAGAGGTTGACTTGCTTGTGTGTTTTGGATTTTTGTCCTGCTGCATAACCAAATTACATTTGAGCTTCATTTCTGATGGCCAAACACTCTCATTCAGTTTTTTTCTGGTAGAGGGCAGAATTTATGGGTCCATCAGTTATGGAAAGTTCCCCAAATCCTGAAGCAGTAAAGCTTCATCATACTTCTGTTTGACTGTTTGTATGATGTTCTTATTGTGGGATGCTGTGATCGCTTTATGCCAGATGTAATGGGACCCATGTCCTCCAAAGTTATTGGTGATCGGATGAACGTGAGTTTTTGCAGAGAAACAAAATTCTATTCCAGCAAAGTTAACCCAGCTGATCGTTATACTGGTGGTAAAGAAACATGTAGAAAACTCACATTTGAAGAGTTCAACTGCAAGGAGCTGCATGGAAGGGGGAAATCTGCACTTTTACCTACTTATGGGTGAAGAACGCGGCACATGACAAAGTACTCAAGGAATACATCTGTGTCTTTAATTTTGCAACTATTTTGAGCTGTATGTATGGATTATTTTCTTTTGACATCATTATCCAAACTACAGAAAGTATTTTGCCATTTTTCTTATCTAACTTGTGTTTCTTTCAAAGTGAAAATGTATTATTTTTGCTGAATTTGGGGTTATCAAAGGCCTTCTTAACTATAAAACCCTGATTATTATTTCTGATCAGGGCAATGAAACGTACAAGCTAAACAAGACAGACGATGGTTCAGGAAACATGCAGTAATTGGAGAGATATTTGTTTCTGATGCGAGTGCCACTTTTTAATCATATTAGCCTAAACGTAGGCTATATCATCACATAACCTTCTAGATCAAAACATTATCTGCCTATCGATAGTTTGCAACGAGAACATTTATAACCTTCAACAAACAGCTTAGCCTTAATTTTTCAGCTGGGGGGCAGGATCCAGAGGGGACGTAGGGAACTGCGTAAGTATAGCGCTATGAATGCATGTCTTGGTTTCACCTTGGACCCATTGTACAAGGAAAAGGTGGCCAGATTTGACAGGACATACAAGGATTTGAACATTTCAGTTACCAACAAGGTCCATATCGTGATTCGCCATGTTCCAGAGTTCACTGAGGACCACAACAGGGTCGATTCTTTTAGCAGGTGGTTGAAACTTGTCACTCCAAATTTGACAAGTTGACAAAGACATATCCCATGCAAGTGAAAGTATAAGGGCTAACCGGATGGAACTATGAAAGTATAAGGGCTAACCCCATGGAACTGTGTAAGTATAAGGGCCAACCCCATGGAACTGTGTAAGTATAAGGACTAACCCCATGGAACTGTGTAAGTATAAGGGCCAACCCCATGGAACTGTGTAAGTATAAGGGCTAACCCCATGGAACTGTGTAAGTCTAAGGGCTAAACCCATGGAACTGTGAAAGTATAAGGGCTAATCCCATGTAACTGTGTAAGTATAAGGGCTAACCCCATGGAACTGTGTAAGTATAAGGGCTAGCCCCATGGAACTGTGTAAGTAAAAGGGCTAATCCCATGTAACTGTAAGTATAAGGGCTAACCCCATGGAACTGTGTAAGTATAAGGGCTATCCCCATGGAACTGTGTAAGTATAAGGGCTAGCCCCATGGAACTGTGTAAGTATAAGGGCTAAACCCATGGAACTGTGAAAGTATAAGGGCTAACAGGATGGAACTGTGTAAGTATAAAGGCTAAACCCATGGAACTGTGTAAGTTTAAGGGCTAATCCCATGGAACTGTGTAAGTATAAGGGCTAAACCCATGGAACTGTGTAAGTATAAGGGCTAACCCCATGGAACTGTGTAAGTATAAGGGTCAACCCCATGGAACTGTGTAAGCATAAGGGCTAATCCCATGGAACTGTGTAAGTACAAGGGCTAAACCCATGGAACTGTGTAAGTATAAGGGCTAACCCCATGGAACTGTGTAAGTATAAGGGCCAACCCCATGGAACTGTGAAAGTATAAGGGCTAAACTCATGGAACTGTGTAAGTATAAGGGCCAACCCCATGGAACTGTGTAAGTATAAGGGCTAACCCCATGGAACTGTGTAAGTAAAAGGGCTAATCCCATGGAACTGTGTAAGCACAAGGGCTAATCCCATGGAACTGTGTAAGTATAAGGGCTAATCCCATGGAACTGTGTAAGTATAAGGGCTAATCCCATGGAGCTGTGTAAGTATAAGGGCCAACCCCATGGAACTGTGTAAGTATAAGGGCAAAACCCATGGAACTGTGTAAGTATAAGGGCTAACCCCATGGAACTGTGACAGTATAAGGGCTAAACTCATGGAACTGTGTAAGTATAAGGGCCAACCCCATGGAACTGTGTAAGTAAAAGGGCTAATCCCATGGAACTGTGTAAGCATAAGGGCTAATCCCATGGAACTGTGTAACTATAAGGGCTAATCCCATGGAACTGTGTAAGTATAAGGGCTAACCCTGTAGAACAGCGGAAGTATACTCAGCAACAAAAGTTTCTGTGACACCATTTATGTGTATGTTATAAATGACACGCAAAGATCTCAATACAATCAATATGTTTATTTAACAGGAGAAACACTGACTTTTCAGTGCCAACGTCACTCAAAACGAAAAATGTCATTTTCATGCGTCATGAAGCACTTGTCTGACGTCTAACCAATTGTGACCTTCACACTTCAATACCGGGTGTGACTTCCTCGTGCCATGATGCAAGCAACGCATCTCCGGCGCATGGACCGTATCAGATGTGCCAGAAATTGCTGTGGGCTGTCATTCCAAATCTGACGTAGACGTTGTCGCAATTCCTGGAGTGTAGCTGGCGGGTTATCCAACCGCCGCAAACGTCGATCCATCTCGTCCCAAAGATGCTCGATTGGGGACATGTCTGGGGATCTGGCTGGCCATGGCAGGACATTGACATGTTGTTGCATCAGATACTGCTGTACAATCCTTGCAACGTGTGGTCTGGCGTTATCATGTTGCAGCGTTATTCCGGGACCATGTTGCATCAAAAACGGTACCACCAATGGCCGTAGCACTTCATCGCGATATCTTTGACCTGTCAGATTTCCATCAATAACAAGCAAATCTGTTCTGTTTCTAGCCGTGATCCCTCCCCAAATCATGACACTACCACCTCCAAAACGATCAAATTCCTGAACACAGTTGTTGGCATAACGTTCTCCACGTCGACGGTATACACGTAAACGACCATCACATCGGTTAAGCATGAATCTTGATTCATCAGTGAAGAGTACAAGATCCCACTGACGTTGGATCCACCGTCGATGTTGTTGTGCCCACTGTAGACGCAGTCGTCGGTGTTGTACTGTGAGTACTGGACGTCTTGCTGGCCGATGTGGGACAATGCCAAAATGACGGAGACGGCGACGGATTGTCTGTGCAGACAGTCGCCTCAAACCAGGTATCGTTCTTGCAGTTATGGTTGCAGGTTGGAATCGATTTTGGAGATGGGTTGTTCGAATCCAGTTGTCCTGTCTGGGAGTGGTTACTCGTGGACGGCCGCTGCGAGGACGGTCTCTGACATGTCTTGTCTGCTGATGACGCTGCCATAAGTTCCAAATGGTGTTTCGGTGGACATTCAGGCGATGAGCAACTTCCCTCTGCGAGGTTCCGGATTCAATCATCCCAATGGCCCTCCACCGATCATTTTCAGACAGTCTTGGCATTTAGAGGGTAGAGTTCCTGATCCGAAATGGCTGTGTTTTCGATAAGTGATGCTTCCGTCGTTCATCAGGCACAATGTGAACATTCCAAAAATTCTCCTCTTTTATTGCCATCCACAAGCATGATTTACGCACATTTTCACGTGCAAAGTCATTTTCTTGCATTTTCATGATTTCCATTTCAATGTTGTGTTTACGTGTACTGTTTCAGTCTGATATCACCATGTATGACAATTTCATAATTGCGTTATGAAAAATAATTAACAATATTGGTGTCACAGAAACTTTTGTTGCTGAGTATATAAGGGCCAATCCCATGGAACTGTGTAAGTATAAGGGCTAACCCCATGGAACTGTGTAAGTATAAAGGCTAAACCCATGGAACTGTGTAAGTTTAAGGGCTAATCCCATGGAACTGTGTAAGTATAAGGGCTAAACCCATGGAACTGTGTAAGTATAAGGGCCAACCCCATGGAACTGTGTAAGCATAAGGGCGAATACCATGGAACTGTGTAAGTATAAGGGCTAAACCCATGGAACTGTGTAAGTATAAGGGCTAACCCCATGGAACTGTGTAAGTATAAGGGCCAACCCCATAGAACTGTGTAAGCATAAGGGCTAATCCCATGGAACTGTGTAAGTATAAGGGCTAAACCCATGGAACTGTGTAAGTATAAGGGCCAATCCCATGGAACTGTGTAAGTATAAGGGCTAACCCCATGGAACTGTGTAAGTATAAAGGCTAAACCCATGGAACTGTGTAAATTTAAGGGCTAATCCCATGGAACTGTGTAAGTATAAGGGCTAAACCCATGGAACTGTGTAAGTATAAGGGCTAACCCCATGGAACTGTGTAAGTATAAGGGCCAACCCCATGGAACTGTGTAGGTTAAGGGCTAATCCCATGGAACTGTGTAAGTATAAGGGCTAAACCCATGGAACTGTGTAAGTATAATGGCCAACCCCATGGAACTGTGAAAGTATAAGGGCTAAACTCATGGAACTGTGTAAGTATAAGGGCCAACCCCATGGAACTGTGTAAGTATAAGGGCTAACCCCATGGAACTGTGAAAGTAAAAGGGCTAATCCCATGGAACTGTGTAAGCACAAGGGCTAATCCCATGGAACTGTGTAAGTATAAGGGCTAATCCCATGGAGCTGTGTAAGTATAAGGGCCAACCCCATGGAACTGTGTAAGTATAAGGGCAAAACCCATGGAACTGTGTAAGTATAAGGGCTAACCCCATGGAACTGTGACAGTATAAGGGCTAAACTCATGGAACTGTGTAAGTATAAGGGCCAACCCCATGGAACTGTGTAAGTAAAAGGGCTAATCCCATGGAACTGTGTAAGCATAAGGGCTAATCCCATGGAACTGTGTAACTATAAGGGCTAATCCCATGGAACTGTGTAAGTATAAGGGCTAATCCCATGGAACTGTGTAAGTATAAGGGCTAATCCCATGGAAATGTGTAAGTATAAGGGCTAACCCTGTAGAACAGCGGAAGTATAAGGGCTAATCCCATGGAACTGTGTAAGTATAAGGGCCAACCCCATGGAACTGTGTAAGTATAAGGGCTAACCCCATGAAACTGTGTAAGTATAATTGCTAACCCCATGGAACAGTGTAAGTCTAAGGACTAACCCCTAAGAACAGTGGAAGTATAAGGGCTAATCCCATGGAACTGTGTAAGTATAAGGGCCAACCCCATGGAACTGTGTAAGTATAAGGGCTAAACCCATGGAACTGTGTAAGTATAAGGGCTAACCCCATGAAACTGTGAAAGTATAAGGGCTAACCCCATGGAACTGTGAAAGTATAAGGGCTAAACCCATGGTACTGTGTAAGTATAAGGGCCAACCCCATGGAACTGTGTAAGTATAAGGGCCAACCCCATGGAACTGTGTAAGTATAAGGGCTAACCCCATGGAACTGTGTAAGTATAAGGGCCAACCCCATGGAACTGTGTAAGTATAAGGGCTAACCCCATGGAACTGTGAAAGTAGAAGGGCTAAACTCATGGAACTGTGTAAGTATGAGGGCCAACCCCATGGAAATGTGTAAGTATAAGGGCTAAACCCATGGTACTGTGTAAGTATAAGGGCCAACCCCATGGAACCGTGTAAGTATAAGGGCTAACCCCATGGAACTGTGTAAGTCTAAGGGCTGAACCCATGGAACTGTGTTAGTATAAGGGCTAACCCCATGAAACTGTGAAAGTATATGGGCTAACCCCATGGCACTGTGAAAGTATAAGGGCTAAACTCATGGAACTGTGTAAGTATAAGGGCCAACCCCATGGAACTGTGTAAGTATAAGGGCTAACCCCACGGAACTGTGAAAGTATAAGGGCTAAACTCATGGAACTGTGTAAGTATGAGGGCCAACCCCATGGAACTGTGTACGTATAAGGGCTAACCCCATGGAACTGTGTCAGTAAAAGGGCTAATCCCATGGAACTGTGTAAGCTTAAGGGCTAATCCCATGGAACTGTGTAAGCATAAGGGCTAAACCCATGGAACTGTGTAAGCATAAGGGCTAATCCCATGGAACTGTGTAAGTATAAGGGCTAATCCCATGGAAATGTGTAAGTATCAGGGCTAACCCTGTAGAACAGCGGAAGTATAAGGGCCAATCCCATGGAACTGTGTAAGTATAAGGACAAAACTCATGGAACTGTGTAAGTATAAGGGCCAACCCCATGGAACTGTGTAAGCATAAGGGCTAATCCCATGGAAATGTGTAAGCATAAGGGCTAATCCCATGGAACTGTGTAAGTATAAGGGCTAATCCCATGGAACTGTGTAAGTATAAGGGCTAATCCCATGGAACTGTGTAAGTACAAGGGCCAACCCCATGGAACTGTGTAAGTATAAGGGCTAACCCTGTAGAACAGCGGAAGTATTAGGGCCAATCCCATGGAACTGTGTAAGTATAAGGGCAAAACCCATGGAACTGTGTAAGTCTAAGGATTTACCCCGTAGAACAGCGGAAGTATAAGGGCTAATCCCATGGAACTGTGTAAGTATAAGGGCTAACCCCATGGAACTGTGAAAGTATAAGGGCTAAACCCATGGTACTGTGTAAGTATAAGGGCCAACCCCATGGAACTGTATAAGTATAGGGGCTAACCCCATGGAACTGTGTAAGTATAAGGGCTAAACCCATGGTACTGTGTAAGTATAAGGGCTAATCCCATGGAACTGTGTAAGTATAAGGGCTAACCCCATGGAACTGTGAAAGTATAAGGGCTAACCCCATGGAACTGTGTAAGTAAAAGGGCTAATCCCATGGAACTGTGTAAGCATAAGGGCTAATCCCATGGAAATGTGTAAGTATAAGGGCTAATCCCATGGAAATGTGTAAGTATCAGGGCTACTCCTGTAGAACAGCGGAAGTATAAGGGCCAATCCCATGGAACTGTGTAAGTATAAGGGCTAACCCCATGGAACTGTGTAAGTCTAAGGGCTAAACCCATGGAACTGTGTAAGTATAAGGGCCAACCCCATGGAACTGTGTAAGCATAAGGGCTAATCCCATGGAACTGTGTAAGCATAAGGGCTAATCCCATGGAAATGTGTAAGTATAAGGGCCAATCCCATGGAACTGTGTAAGTATAAGGGCTAACCCCATGGAACTGTGTAAGTATAAGGGCAAAACCCATGGAACTGTTTAAGAATAAGGGCCAACCCCATGGAACTGTGTAAGTCTAAGGACCAACCCCGTAGAACAGCGGAAGTATAAGGGCTAATCCCATGGAACTGTGTAAGTATAAGGGCTAACCCCATGGAACTGTGTAAGTATAAGGGCTAAACCCATGGAACTATGTAAGTATCAGGGCTAACCCTGTAGAACAGCGGAAGTATAAGGGCCAATCCCATGGAACTGTGTAAGTCTAAGGGCTAACCCCATGGAACTGGGAAAGTATAAGGGCTAACCCCATGGAACTGTGTAAGTATAAGGACTAACCCCTTAGAACAGTGGAAGTATAAGGGCCAATCCCATGGAACTGTGTAAGTCTAAGGGCTAACCCCATGGAACTGGGAAAGTATAATGTCTAGCCCCATGGAATTGTGTAAGTCTAAGGACTAACCCCTTAGAACAGTGGAAGTATAAGGGCTAATCCCATGGAACTGTGTTAGTATAAGGGCTAAACCCATGGAACTGGGAAAGTATAAGGGCTAACCCCATGGAACTGTGTAAGTATAAGGGCCAACCCCATGGAACTGTGTAAGTATAAGGGCTAACCCCATGGAACTGTGTAAGTATAAGGGCCAACCCCATGGAACTGTGTAAGTATAAGGGCTAGCCCCATGGAACTGTGTAAGAATAAGGGCTAAACCCATGGTACTGTGTAAGTATAAGGGCCAACCCCATGGAACTGTGTAAGTATGAGGGCCAACCCCATGGAACTGTGTAAGTATGAGGGCCAACCCCATGGAACTGTGTAAATATAAGGGCCAACCCCATGGATCTGTGAAAGTGTAAGGGCTAATCCCATGGAACTGTGTGAGTATAAGGGCTAAACCTATGGAACTGTGTAAGTATCAGGGCTAACCCCATGGAACTGTGTAAGTATAAGGGCCAACCCCATGGAACTGTGTAAGTATAAGGGCTAGCCCCATGGAACTGTATAAGTCTAAGTGCTAAACCCATGGAACTATGTAAGTATCAGGGCTAACCCTGTAGAACAGCGGAAATATAAGGGCCAATCCCATGGAACTGTGTAAGTATAAGTGCTAGCCCCATGGAACTGTGTAAGTATAAAGGCTAACCCCATGGAACTGTGTAAGTATAAAGGCTAACCCCATGGACCTGTGTAAGTATAAGGGCTTATCCCACGGAACTGTGTAAGTATAAGGGCCAACCCCATGGAACTATGTAAGTATGAGGGCTAATCCCATGGAACTGTGTTAGTATAAGGGCTAATCCCATAGAACTGTGTAAGTATAAGGGCTCATCCCATGGAACTGTGTAAGTATAAGGGCTAATCTCTTGGAACTGTGTAAGTATAAGGGCTAGCCCCATGGAACTGTATAAATCTAAGGGCTAAACCCATGGAACTATGTAAGTATCAGGGCTAACCTTGTAGAACAGCGGAAGTACAAAGGTCTTAACCTATGGAACTGTGTAAGTATAAGGGCTAACCCCATGAAACTGTGTAAGTATAATTACTAACCCCATGGAACTGTGTAAGTATAAGGGCTAATCCCACGGAACTGTGTAAGTATAAGGGCTAATCCCACGGAACTGTGTTAATATAAGGGCGAATCCCATGGAACTGTGAAAGTATAAGGGCTAACCCCATGAAGCTTTGAAAGTATAAGGGCTAACCCCATGGAACTGTGAAAGTATCAGGGCTAACCCCATGGAACTTTTGGTATAAGGGCTAATCGCATGGAACTGTGTAAGTATAAGGGCTAATCCCATGGAACTGTGAAAGTATAAGGGCTAACCCCATGGAACTGTGTAAGTATAGGGGCCAACCCCATGGAATGTGTAAGTATAAGGGCTAACCCCATGGACCCGTGTAAGTATAAGGGCTAATCCCATGGAACTGTGAAAGTATTAGGGCTAACCCCATGGAACTGTGTAAGTATAAGGGCAAACCCCATGGAACTGTGTAAGTCTGAGGGCTAAACCCATGGAACTGTGAAAGTATAAGGGCTAACCCCATGGAACTGTGAAAGTATAAGGGCTAATCCCATGGAACTGTGTAAGTATAAGGGCTAAACTCATGGAACTGTGTAAGTATAAGGGCCAACCCCATGGAACTGTGTAAGTATAAGGGCTAGCCCCATTGAACTGTGTAAGTCAAAGGGCTAAACCCATGGAACTGGGAAAGTATAAGGGCTAACCCCATGGAACTGTGTAAGTATAAGGGCCCACCCCATGGAACTGTGTAAGTATAAGGGCTTACCCCATGGATCTGTGAAAGTATAAGGGCTAAACTCATGGAACTGTGTAAGTATAAGGGCTAACCCCATGGAACTGTGTAAGTCTAAGGGCTAACCCCATGGATCTGTGAAAGTATAAGGGCTAAACTCATGGAACTGTGTAAGTATAAGGGCTAACCCCATGGAACTGTGTAAGTCTAAGGGCTAACCCCATGAAACTGTGAAAGTATAAGGGCTAACCCCATGGCACTGTAAAAGTATAAGGGCTAAACTCATGGAACTGTGTAAGTATAAGGGCCCACCCCATGGAACTGTGTAAGTATAAGGGCCCACCCCATGGAACTGTGTAAGTCTAAGGGCTAAACCCATGGAACTGTGAAAGTATAAGGGCTAACCACATGAAACTGTGAAAGTATAAGGGCTAAATCCATGGTACTGTGTAAGTATAAGGGCTAATCCCATGGACCTGTGTAAGTATAAGGCTAATCCCTTGGACCTGTGTAAGTATAAGGGCTAATCCCATGGAACTGTGTTAGTATAAGGGCTAACCCCATGGAACTGTGAAAGTATAAGGGCTAACCCCATGAAACTGTGAAAGTATAAGGGCTAACCCCATGGAACTGTGAAAGTATAAGGGCTAAATCCATGGTACTATGTAAGTATAAGGGCTAATCCCATGGACCTGTGTAAGTATAAGGCTAATCCCATGGACCTGTGTAGGTATAAGGGCTAATCCCACGGAACTGTGTAAATATAAGGGCTAATCCCATGGAACTGTGTTAGTATAAGGGCTAACCGGATGGAACTGTGAAAGTATAAGGGCTAAACTCATGGAACTGTGTAAGTATGAGGGCCAACCCCATGGAACTGTGTAAGTATAAGGGCTAAACCCATGGTACTGTGTAAGTATGAGGGCCAACCCCATGGAACTGTGTAAGTATAAGGGCTAAACCCATGGTACTGTGTAAGTATAACGGCCAACCCCATGGAACTGCGTAAGTATAAGGGCTAACCGGATGGAACTGTGAAAGTATAAGGGCTAAACTCATGGAACTGTGTAAGTATGAGGGCCAACCCCATAGAACTGTGTAAGTATAAGGGCTAAACCCATGGTACTGTGTAAGTATAAGGGCCAACCCCATGGAACTGTGTAAGTATAAGGGCTAACCCCATGGAACTGTGTAAGTCTAAGGGCTAAACCCATGGAACTGTGTAAGTATAAGGGCTAAACCTATGGAACTGTGTAAGTATAAGGGCTAACCCCATGGAACTGTGTAAGTATAAGGGCCAACCCCATGGAACTGTGGAAGTATAAGGGCCAACCCCATGGAACTGTGTAAGTCTAAGGGCTAAACCCATGGAACTGTGAAAGTATAAGGGCTAACCCCATGAAACTGTGAAAGTATAAGGGCTAACCCCATGGAACTGTGAAAGTATAAGGGCTAAATCCACGGTACTGTGTAAGTATAAGGGCTAATCCCATGGACCTGTGTAAGTATAAGGCTAATCCCATGGACCTGTGTAAGTATAAGGGCTAATCCCACGGAACTGTGTAAATATAAGGGCTAATCCCATGGAACTGTGTTAGTATAAGGGCTAACCGGATGGAACTGTGAAAGTATAAGGGCTAAACTCATGGAACTGTGTAAGTATGAGGGCCAACCCCATGGAACTGTGTAAGTATAAGGGCTAAACCCATGGTACTGTGTAAGTATAAGGGCCAACCCCATGGAACTGTGTAAGTATAAGGGCTAACCCCATGGAACTGTGAAAGTATAAGGGCTAAACTCATGGAACTGTGTAAGTATGAGGGCCAACCCCATGGAACTGTGTAAGTATAAGGGCTAAACCCATGGTACTGTGTAAGTATAAGGGCCAACCCCATGGAACTGTGTAAGTATAAGGGCTAACCCCATGGAACTGTGTAAGTCTAAGGGCTAAACCCATGGAACTGTGTAAGTCTAAGGGCTAAACCCATGGAACTGTGAAAGTATAAGGGCTAACCCCATGGAACTGTGTAAGTATAAGGGCTCATCCCATGGAACTGTGTAAGTATAAGGGCTAATCTCTTGGAACTGTGTAAGTCTAAGGGCTAAACCCATGGAACTGTGAAAGTATAAGGGCTAACCCCATGAAACTGTGAAAGTATAAGGGCTAACCCCATGGAACTGTGAAAGTATAAGGGCTAAATCCATGGTACTGTGTAAGTATAAGGGCTAATCCCATGGACCTGTGTAAGTATAAGGCTAATCCCATGGACCTGTGTAAGTATAAGGGCTAATCCCACGGAACTGTGTAAATATAAGGGCTAATCCCATGGAACTGTGTTAGTATAAGGGCTAACCGGATGGAACTGTGTAAGTATGAGGGCCAACCCCATGGAACTGTGTAAGTATAAGGGCTAAACCCATGGTACTATGTAAGTATAAGGGCCAACCCCATGGAACTGTGTAAGTATAAGGGCTAACCCCATGGAACTGTGTAAGTATAAGGGCTAACCCCATGGAACTGTGAAAGTATAAGGGCTAACCCCATGGAACTGTGTAAGTCTAAGGGCTAAACCCATGGAACTGTGTAAGTATAAGGGCTAACCCCATGAAACTGTGAAAGTATAAGGGCTAACCCCATGGCACTGTAAAAGTATAAGGGCTAAACTCATGGAACTGTGTAAGTAGAAGGGCCAACCCCATGGAACTGTGTAAGTATAAAGGCTAACCCCACGGAACTGTGAAAGTATAAGGGCTAAACTCATGGAACTGTGTAAGTATGAGGGCCAACCCCATGGAACTGTGTACGTATAAGGGCTAACCCCATGTAACTGTGTAAGTAAAAGGGCTAATTCCATGGAACTGTGTAAGCATAAGGGCTAATCCCATGGAACTGTGTAAGCATAAGGGCTAAACCCATGGAACTGTGTAAGCATAAGGGCTAATCCCATGGAACTGTGTAAGTATAAGGGCTAATCCCATGGAAATGTGTAAGTATCAGGGCTAACCCTGTAGAACAGCGGAAGTATAAGGGCCAATCCCATGGAACTGTGTAAGTATAAGGGCAAAACTCATGGAACTGTGTAAGTATAAGGGCCAACCCCATGGAAATGTGTAAGCTGAGGGCTAATCCCATGGAACTGTGTAAGTAAAAGGGCTAATCCCATGGAACTGTGTAAGTATAAGGGCTAATCCCATGGAACTGTGTAAGTACAAGGGCCAACCCCATGGAACTGTGTAAGTATAAGGGCTAACCCTGTAGAACAGCGGAAGTATAAGGGCCAATCCCATGGAACTGTGTAAGTATAAGGGCAAAACCCATGGAAGTGTGTAAGTCTAAGGATTTACCCCGTAGAACAGCGGAAGTATAAGGGCTAATCCCATGGAACTGTGTAAGTATACGGGCTAACCCCATGGAAATGTGAAAGTATAAGGGCTAAACCCATGGTACTGTGTAAGTAAAAGGGCCAACCCCATGGAACTGTATAAGTATAGGGGCTAACCCCATGGAACTGTGTAAGTATAAGGGCTAAACCCATGGTACTGTGTAAGTATAAGGGCTAATCCCATGGACCTGTGTAAGTATAAGGGCTAACCCCATGGAACTGTGAAAGTATAAGGGCTTACCCCATGGAACTGTGTAAGTAAAAGGGCTACTCCCATGGAACTGTGGAAGCATAAGGGCTCATCCCAGGGAAATGTGTCAGTATAAGGGCTAATCCCATGGAAATGTGTAAGTATCAGGGCTAACCCTGTAGAACAGCGGAAGTATAAGGGCCAATCCCATGGAACTGTGTAAGTATAAAGGCTAACCCCATGGAACTGTGTAAGTATAAGGGCTAAACCCATGGAACTATGTAAGTATCAGGGCTAACCCTGTAGAACAGCGGAAGTATAAGGGCTAATCCCATGGAACTGTGTAAGTATAAAGGCTAACCCCATGGAACTGTGTAAGTATAAGGGCTAAACCCATGGAACTATGTAAGTATCAGGGCTAACCCTGTAGAACAGTGGAAGTATAAGGGCCAACCCCATGGAACTGTGTAAGTATAAGGGCTAGCCCCATGGAACTGTGTAAGAATAAGGGCTAAACCCATGGTACTGTGTTAGTATAAGGGCCAACCCCATGGAACTGTGTAAGTATAAGGGCCAACCCCATGGAACTGTGTAAGTATGAGGGCCAACCCCATGGAACTGTGTAAATATAAGGGCCAACCCCATGGAACTGTGAAAGTGTAAGGGCTAATCCCATGGAACTGTGTAAGTATAAGGGCTAAACCTATGGAACTGTGTAAGTATCAGGGCTAACCCCATGGAACTGTGTAAGTATAAGGGCCAACCCCATGGAACTGTGTAAGTATCAGGGCTAGCCCCATGGAACTGTATAAGTCTAAGTGCTAAACCCATGGAACTATGTAAGTATCAGGGCTAACCCTGTAGAACAGCGGAAATATAAGGGCCAATCCCATGGAACTGTGTAAGTATAAGTGCTAGCCCCATGGAACTGTGTAAGTATAAAGGCTTATCCCACGGAACTGTGTAAGTATAAGGGCCAACCCCATGGAACTGTGTAAGTATGAGGGCTAATCCCATGGAACTGTGTTAGTATAAGGGCTAACCCCATGGAACTGTGTAAGTATAAGGGCTCATCCCATGGAACTGTGTAAGTATAAGGGCTAATCTCTTGGAACTGTGTAAGTATAAGGGCTAGCCCCATGGAACTGTATAAATCTAAGGGCTAAACCCATGGAACTATGTAAGTATCAGGGCTAACCTTGTAGAACAGCGGAAGTACAAAGGTCTTAACCCATGGAACTGTGTAAGTATAAGGGCTAACCCCATGAAACTGTGTAAGTATAATTACTAACCCCATGGAACTGTGTAAGTATAAGGGCTAATCCCACGGAACTGTGTAAGTATAAGGGCTAATCCCACGGAACTGTGTTAATATAAAGGCTAATCCCATGGAACTGTGAAAGTATAAGGGCTAACCCAATGAAGCTTTGAAAGTATAAGGGCTAACCCCATGGAACTGTGAAAGTATGAGGGCTAACCCCATGGAACTTTAGGTATAAGGGCTAATCGCATGGAACTGTGTAAGTATAAGGGCTAATCCCATGGAACTGTGAAAGTATAAGGGCTAACCCCATGGAACTGTGTAAGTATAGGGGCCAACCCCATGGAATGTGTAAGTATAAGGGCGAACCCCTTGGACCCGTGTAAGTATAAGGGCTAATCCCATGGAACTGTGAAAGTATTAGGGCTAACCCCATGGAACTGTGTAAGTATAAGGGCCAACCCCATGGAACTGTGTAAGTCTGAGGGCTAAACCCATGGAACTGTGAAAGTATAAGGGCTAACCCTATGGAACTGTGAAAGTATAAGGGCTAATCCCATGGAACTGTGTAAGTATAAGGGCTAAACCCATGGAACTGTGTAAGTATAAGGGCTAATCACATAGAACTGTGTAAGTATAAGGGCTAATCACATGGAACTGTGTAAGTATAAGGGCCAACCCCATGGAACTGTGTAAGTCTAAGGGCTAAACCCATGGAACTGGGAAAGTATAAGGGCTAACCCCATGGAACTGTGTAAGTATAAGGGCCCACCCCATGGAACTGTGGAAGTCTAAGGGCTAAACCCATGGAACTGTGAAAGTATAAGGGCTAACCACATGAAACTGTGAAAGTATAAGGGCTAAATCCATGGTACTGTGTAAGTATAAGGGCTAATCCCATGGACCTGTGTAAGTATAAGGCTAATCCCTTGGACCTGTGTAAGTATAAGGGCCAACCCCATGGAACTGTGTTAGTATAAGGGCTAACCCCATGGAACTCTGAAAGTATAAGGGCTAACCCCATGAAACTGTGAAAGTATAAGGGCTAACCCCATGAAACTGTGAAAGTATAAGGGCTAAATCCATGGTACTGTGTAAGTATAAGGGCTAATCCCATGGACCTGTGTAAGTATAAGGCAAATCCCATGGACCTGTGTAGGTATAAGGGCTAATCCCACGGAACTGTGTAAATATAAGGGCTAATCCCATGGAACTGTGTTAGTATAAGTGCTAACCGGATGGAACTGTGAAAGTATAAGGGCTAAACTCATGGAACTGTGTAAGTATGAGGGCCGACGCCATGGAACTGTGTAAGTATAAGGGCTAAACCCATGGTACTGTGTAAATATAAGGGCCAACCCCATGGAACTGTGTAAGTATAAGGGCTAACCCCATGGAACTGTGAAAGTATAAGGGCTAAACTCATGGAACTGTGTAAGTATGAGGGCCAACCCCATGGAACTGTGTAAGTATAAGGGCTAAACCCATGGTACTGTGTAAGTATAAGGGCCAACCCCATGGAACTGTGTAAGTATAAGGGCTAAACCCATGGAACTGTGTAAGTATAAGTGCTAAACCTATGGAACTGTGTATGTATAAGGGCTAACCGCATGGAACTGTGTAAGTATAAGGGCCAGCCCCATGGAACTGTGGAAGTATAAGGGCCAACCCCATGGAACTGTGTAAGTATGAGGGCTAATCCCATGGAACTGTGTTAGTATAAGGGCTAACCCCATGGAACTGTGTAAGTATAAGGGCTCATCCCATGGAACTGTGTAAGTATAAGGGCTAGCCCCATGGAACTGTATAAATCTAAGGGCTAAACCCATGGAACTATGTAAGTATCAGGGCTAACCTTGTAGAACAGCGGAAGTACAAAGGTCTTAACCCATGGAACTGTGTAAGTATAAGGGCTAACCCCATGAAACTGTGTAAGTATAATTACTAACCCCATGGAACTGTGTAAGTATAAGGGCTAATCCCACGGAACTGTGTTAATATAAGGGCTAATCCCATGGAACTGTGAAAGTATAAGGGCTAACCCCATGAAGCTTTGAAAGTATAAGGGCTAACCCCATGGAACTGTGAAAGTATAAGGGCTAACCCCATGGAACTTTAGGTATAAGGGCTAATCGCATGGAACTGTGTAAGTATAAGGGCTAATCCCATGGAACTGTGAAAGTATAAGGGCTAACCCCATGGAACTGTGTAAGTATAGGGGCCAACCCCATGGAATGTGGAAGTATACGGGCTAACCCCATGGACCCGTGTAAGTATAAGGGCTAATCCCATGGAACTGTGAAAGTATTAGGGCTAACCCCATGGAACTTTGTAAGTATAAGGGCCAACCCCATGGAACTGTGTAAGTCTGAGGGCTAAACCCATGGAACTGTGAAAGTATAAGGGCTAATCCCATGGAACTGTGAAAGTATAAGGGCTAATCCCATGGAACTGTATAAATCTAAGGGCTAAACCCATGGAACTATGTAAGTATCAGGGCTAACCTTGTAGAACAGCGGAAGTACAAAGGTCTTAACCCATGGAACTGTGTAAGTATCTGGGCTAACCCCATGAAACTGTGTAAGTATAATTACTAACCCCATGGAACTGTGTAAGTATAAGGGCTAATCCCACGGAACTGTGTTAATATAAGGGCTAATCCCATGGAACTGTGAAAGTATAAGGGCTAACCCCATGAAGCTTTGAAAGTATAAGGGCTAACCCCATGGAACTGTGAAAGTATAAGGGCTAACCCCATGGAACTTTAGGTATAAGGGCTAATCGCATGGAACTGTGTAAGTATAAGGGCTAATCCCATGGAACTGTGAAAGTATAAGGGCTAACCCCATGGAACTGTGTAAGTATAGGGGCCAACCCCATGGAATGTGGAAGTATACGGGCTAACCCCATGGACCCGTGTAAGTATAAGGGCTAATCCCATGGAACTGTGAAAGTATTAGGGCTAACCCCATGGAACTTTGTAAGTATAAGGGCCAACCCCATGGAACTGTGTAAGTCTGAGGGCTAAACCCATGGAACTGTGAAAGTATAAGGGCTAATCCCATGGAACTGTGTAAGTATAAGGGCTAAACCCATGGAACTGTGTAAGTATAAGGGCTAATCACATAGAACTGTGTAAGTATAAGGGCTAATCACATGGAACTGTGTAAGTATAAGGGCCAACCCCATGGAACTGTGTAAGTATAAGGGCTAGCCCCATGGAACTGTGTAAGTCTAAGGGCTAAACCCATGGAACTGGGAAAGTATAAGGGCTAACCCCATGGAACTGTGTAAGTATAAGGGCCCACCCCATGGAACTGTGTAAGTCTAAGGGCTAAACCCATGGAACTGTGAAAGTATAAGGGCTAACCACATGAAACTGTGAAAGTATAAGGGCTAAATCCATGGTACTGTGTAAGTATAAGGGCTAATCCCATGGACCTGTGTAAGTATAAGGGCTAATCCCATGGAACTGTGTTAGTATAAGGGCTAACCCCATGGAACTGTGAAAGTATTAGGGCTAACCCCATGAAACTGTGAAAGTATAAGGGCTAACCCCATGGAACTGTGAAAGTATAAGGGCTAAATCCATGGTACTGTGTAAGTATAAGGGCTAATCCCATGGACCTGTGTAAGTATAAGGCTAATCCCATGGACCTGTGTAGGTATAAGGGCTAATCCCACGGAACTGTGTAAATATAAGGGCTAATCCCATGGAACTGTGTTAGTATAAGGGCTAACCGGATGGAACTGTGAAAGTATAAGGGCTAAACTCATGGAACTGTGTAAGTATGAGGGCCAACCCCATGGAACTGTGTAAGTATAAGGGCTAAACCCATGGTACTGTGTAAGTATAAGGGCCAACCCCATGGAACTGTGTAAGTATAAGGGCTAACCCCATGGAACTGTGAAAGTATAAGGGCTAAACTCATGGAACTGTGTAAGTATGAGGGCCAACCCCATGGAACTGTGTAAGTATAAGGGCTAAACCCATGGTACTGTGTAAGTATAAGGGCCAACCCCATGGAACTGTGTAAGTATAAGGGCTAAACCCATGGAACTGTGTAAGTATAAGTGCTAAACCTATGGAACTGTGTTTGTATAAGGGCTAACCCCATGGAACTGTGTAAGTATAAGGGCCAACCCCATGGAACTGTGGAAGTATAAGGGCCAACCCCATGGAACTGTGTAAGTCTAAGGGCTAAACCCATGGAACTGTGAAAGTATAAGGGCTAACCCCATGAAACTGTGAAAGTATAAGGGCTAACCCCATGGAACTGTGAAAGTATAAGGGCTAAATCCACGGTACTGTGTAAGTATAAGGGCTAATCCCATGGACCTGTGTAAGTGTAAGGCTAATCCCATGGACCTGTGTAAGTATAAGGGCTAATCCCACGGAACTGTGTAAATATAAGGGCTAATCCCATGGAAGTGTGTTAGTATAAGGGCTAACCGGATGGAACTGTGAAAGTATAAGGGCTAAACTCATGGAACTGTGTAAGTATAAGGGCTAACCCCATGAAACTGTGTAAGTATAATTGCTAACCCCATGGTACTGTGTAAGTATAAGGGCCAACCCCATGGAACTGTGTAAGTATAGGGGCTAACCCCATGGAACTGTGTAAGTATAAGGGCTAAACCCATGGTACTGTGTAAGTATAAGGGCTAATCCCATGGAACTGTGTAAGTATAAGGGCTAACCCCATGGAACTGTGAAAGTATAAGGGCTAACCCCATGGAACTGTGTAAGTAAAAGGGCTAATCCCATGGAACTGTGTAAGTATAAGGGCTAACCCCATGAAACTGTAAAAGTATAAGGGCTAACCCCATGGAACTGTGAAAGTATAAGGGCTAAATCCATGGTACTGTGTAAGTATAAGGGCTAATCCCATGGAAATGTGTAAGTATAAGGGCCAATCCCATGGAACTGTGTAAGTATAAGGGCTAACCCCATGGAACTGTGTAAGTCTAAGGGCTAAACCCATGGAACTGTGTAAGTATAAGGGCCAACCCCATGGAACTGTGTAAGTATGAGGGCCAAGCCCATGGAACTGTGTAAGCATAAGGGCTAATCCCATGGAACTGTGTAAGCATAAGGGCTAATCCCATGGAAATGTGTAAGTATAAGGGCCAATCCCATGGAACTGTGTAAGTATAAGGGCTAACCCCATGGAACTGTGTAAGTATAAGGGCAAAACCCATGGAACTGTTTAAGAATAAGGGCCAACCCCATGGAACTGTGTAAGTCTAAGGACCAACCCCTTAGAACAGCGGAAGTATAAGGGCTAATCCCATGGAACTGTCTAAGTATAAGGGCTAACCCCATGGAACTGTGTAAGTATAAGGGCTAAACCCATGGTACTGTGTAAGTATAAGGGCCAACCCCATGGAACTGTGTAAGTATAAGGGCTAAACCCATGGAACTGTGTAAGTATAAGTGCTAAACCTATGGAACTGTGTTTGTATAAGGGCTAACCCCATGGAACTGTGTAAGTATAAGGGCCAACCCCATGGAACTGTGGAAGTATAAGGGCCAACCCCATGGAACTGTATAAGTCTAAGGGCTAAACCCATGGAACTGTGAAAGTATAAGGGCTAACCCCATGAAACTGTGAAAGTATAAGGGCTAACCCCATGGAACTGTGAAAGTATAAGGGCTAAATCCACGGTACTGTGTAAGTATAAGGGCTAATCCCATGGAACTGTGTTAGTATAAGGGCTAATCCCACGGAACTGTGTAAATATAAGGGCTAATCCCATGGAACTGTGTTAGTATAAGGGCTAACCGGATGGAACTGTGAAAGTATAAGGGCTAAACTCATGGAACTGTGTTAGTATGAGGGCCAACCCCATGGAACTGTGTAAGTATAAGGGCTAAACCCATGGTACTGTGTAAGTATAAGGGCCAACCCCATGGAACTGTGTAAGTATAGGGGCTAACCCCATGGAACTGTGTAAGTATAAGGGCTAAACCCATGGTACTGTGTAAGTATAAGGGCTAAACCCATGGAACTGTGTAAGTATAAGGGCTAACCCCATGGAACTGTGAAAGTATAAGGGCTAACCCCATGGAACTGTGTAAGTAAAAGGGCTAATCCCATGGAACTGTGTAAGTTTAAGGGCTAACCCCATGAAACTGTGAAAGTATAAGGGCTAACCCCATGGAACTGTGAAAGTATAAGGGCTAAATCCATGGTACTGTGTAAGTATAAGGGCTAATCCCATGGAAATGTGTAAGTATAAGGGCCAATCCCATGGAACTGTGTAAGTATAAGGGCTAACCCCATGGAACTGTGTAAGTCTAAGGGCTAAACCCATGGAACTGTGTAAGTATAAGGGCCAACCCCATGGAACTGTGTAAGTATGAGGGCCAACCCCATGGAACTGTGTAAGCATAAGGGCTAATCCCATGGAACTGTGTAAGCATAAGGGCTAATCCCATGGAAATGTGTAAGTATAAGGGCCAATCCCATGGAACTGTGTAAGTATAAGGGCTAACCCCATGGAACTGTGTAAGTATAAGGGCAAAACCCACGGAACTGTTTAAGAATAAGGGCCAACCCCATGGAACTGTGTAAGTCTAAGGACCAACCCCGTAGAACAGCGGAAGTATAAGGGCTAATCCCATGGAACTGTGTAAGTATAAGGGCTAACCCCATGGAACTGTGTAAGTATAAGGGCTAAACCCATGGAACTATGTAAGTATAAGGGCTAACCCCATGGAACTGTGTAAGTATAAGGGCTAAACCCATGGAACTATGTAAGTATCAGGGCTAACCCTGTAGAACAGCGGAAGTATAAGGGCCAATCCCATGGAACTGTGTAAGTATTAGGGCTAACCCCATGGAACTGTGTAAGTACAAGGGCTCATCCCATGGAACTGTGTAAGTATAAGGCCTAATCTCTTGGAACTGTGTAAGTATAAGGGCTAGCCCCATGGAACTGTATAAATCTAAGGGCTAAACCCATGGAACTATGTAAGTATCAGGGCTAACCCTGTCGAACAGCGGAAGTACAAAGGTCTTAACCCATGGAACTGTGAAGTATAAGGGCTAACCCCATGAAACTGTGTAAGTATAATTGCTAACCCCATGGAACTGTGTAAGTATAAGGGCTAATCCCACGGAACTGTGTAAGTATAAGGGCTAATCCCACGGAACTGTGTAAGTATAAGGGCTAACCCCATGGAACTGTGTAAGTATAAGGGCAAAACCCATGGAACTGTTTAAGAATAAGGGCCAACCCCATGGAACTGTGTAGGTCTAAGGACCAACCCCGTAGAACAGCGGAAGTATAAGGGCTAATCCCATGGAACTATGTAAGTATCAGGGCTAACCCTGTGAAACAGCGGAAATATAAGGGCCAATCTCATGGAACTGTGTAAGTATAAGTGCTAGCCCCATGGAACTGTGTAAGTATAAAGGCTAACCCCATGGAACTGTGTAAGTATAAGGGCTAACCCCATGGAACTGTGTAAGTATAAGGGCTCATCCCATGGAACTGTGTAAGTATAAGGGCTAATCTCTTGGAACTGTGTAAGTATAAGGGCTAGCCCCATGGAACTGTATAAATCTAAGGGCTAAACCCATGGAACTATGTAAGTAACAGGGCTAACCCTGTAGAACAGCGGAAGTACAAAGGTCTTAACCCATGGAACTGTGTAAGTATAAGGGCTAATCCCACGGAACTGTGTAAGTATAAGGGCTAATCCCACGGAACTGTGTAAGTATAAGGGCTAATCCCACGGAACTGTGTAAGTATAAGGGCTAACCCCATGGAACTGTGTAAGTATAAGGGCAAAACCCATGGAACTGTTTAAGAATAAAGGCCAACCCCATGGAACTGTGTAAGTCTAAGGACCAACCCCGTAGAACAGCGGAAGTATAAGGGCTAATCCCATGGAACTGTGTAAGTATAAGGGCTAAACCCATGGAACTATGTAAGTATCTGGGCTAACCCTGTAGAACAGCGGAAGTATAAGGGCCAATCCCATGGAACTGTGTAAGCATAAGGGCTAACCCCATGGAACTGTGTAAGTATAAGGGCAAAACCCATGGAACTGTGTAAGTATAAGGTCTAGCCCCATGGAACAGTGTAAGTCTTAGGACTAACCCCTTAGAACTGTGTAAGTATAAGGGCTAATCTCATGGAACTGTGTAAGTATAAGGGCTAACTGAATGGAACTGTGTTAGTATAAGGGCTAGTCCCATCGAACTGTGTAAGTCTAAGGGCTGAACCCATGGAACTGGGAAAGTATAAGGGCTAACCCCATGGAACTGTGTAAGTATAAGGGCCAACCCCATGGAACTGTGTAAGTATAAGGGCTAACCCCATGGAACTGTGTAAGTATAAGGGCCAACCTTATGGAACTGTGTAAGTATTAGGGCTAGCCCCATGGAACTGTGTAAGAATATGGGCTAAACCCATGGTACTGTGTAAGTATAAGGGCCAACCCCATGGAACTGTGTAAGTATAAGGGCCAACCCCATGGAACTGTGTAAGTATGAGGGCCAACCCCATGGAACTGTGTAAATATAAGGGCCAACCCCATGGAACTGTGAAAGTGTAAGGGCTAATCCCATGGAACTGTGTAAGTATAAGGGCTAAACCTATGGAACTGTGTCAGTATAAGGGCTAATCCCATGGAACTGTGTAAGTATGAGGGCTAACCCCATGGAACTGTGAAAGTGTAAGGGCTAATCCCATGGAACTGTGTAAGTATAAGGGCTAAACCTATGGAACTGTGTAAGTATAAGGGCTAACCCCATGGAACTGTGTATGTATAAGGGCCAACCGCATGGAACTGTGTAAGTATAAGGGCTAGCCCCATGGAACTGTATAAGTCTAAGTGCTAAACCCATGGAACTATGTAAGTATCAGGGCTAACCCTGTAGAACAGCGGAAATATAAGGGCCAATCTCATGGAACTGTGTAAGTATAAGTGCTAGCCCCATGGAACTGTGTAAGTATAAAGACTAAACCCATTGAACTGTGTAAGTATAAAGGCTAACCCCATGGAACTGTGTAAGTATAAGAGCTAACCCCATGAAACTGTGTAAGTATAAGGGCTCATCCCATGGAACTGTGTAAGTATAATGGCTAATCTCTTAGAACTGTGTAAGTATAAGGGCTAGCCCCATGGAACTGTATAAATCTAAAGGCTAGACCCATAGAACTATGTAAGTATCAGGGCTAACCCTGTAGAACAGCGGAAGTACAAAGGTCTTAACCCATGGAACTGTGTAAGTATAAGGGCTAACCCCATGGAACTGTGTAAGTATAATTGCTAACCCCATGGAACTGTATAAGTATAAGGGCTAATCCCACGGAACTGTGTAAGTATAAGGGCTAATCCCACAGAACTGTGTAAGTATAAGGGCTAACCCCATGGAACTGTGTAAGTATAAGGGCAAAACCCATGGAACTGTGTAAGTATAAGGGCCAACCCTATGGAACTGTGTAAGTCTAAGGACCAACCCCGTAGAACAGCGGAAGTATAAGGGCTAATCCCATGGAACTGTGTAAGTATAAGGGCTAACCCCATGGAACTGTGTAAGTATAAAGGCTAAACCCATGGAACTATGTAAGTATCAGGGCTAACCCTGTAGAACAGCGGAAGTATAAGGGCTAATCCCATGGAACTGTGTAAGTATAAGGGCTTACCCCATGGAACTGTGTAAGTATAAGGGCGAAACCCATGGAACTGTGTAAGTATAAGGTCAAGCCCCATGGAACAGTGTAAGTCTAAGGACTAACCCCTTAGAACAGTGGAAGTATAAGGGCTAATCCCATGGAACTCTGTAAGTATAAGGGCTAACCGAATGGAACTGTGTTAGTATAAGGGCTAGTCCCATCGAACTGTGTAAGTCTAAGGGCTAACCCCATGGAACTGTGTAAGTATAAGGGCCAACCCCAAGGAACTGTGTAAGTATAAGGGCTAGCCCCATGGAACTGTGTAAGAATAAGGGCTAAACCCATGGTAATGTGTAAGTATAAGGGCCAACCCCATGGAACTGTGTAAGTATGAGGGCCAACCCCATGGAACTGTGTAAGTATAAGGGCCAACCCCATGGAACTGTGTAAGTATAAGGGCTAGCCCCATGGAACTGTGAAAGAATAAGGGCTAAACCCATGGTAATGTGTAAGTATAAGGGCCAACCCCATAGAACTGTGTAAGTATAAGGGCCAACCCCATGGAACTGTGTAAGAATGAGGGCCAACCCCATGGAACTTTGTAAGTATAAGGGCCAACCCCATGGAACTGTGTAAGTATAAGGGCTAACCCCATGGAACTGTGTAAGTATAAGGGCCAACCTCATGGAACTGTGTAAGTATAAGGGCTAGCCCCATGGAACTGTGTAAGAATAAGGGCTAAACCCATGGTAATGTGTAAGTATAAGGGCCAACCCCATGGAACTGTGTAAGTATAAGGGCCAACCCCATGGAACTGTGTAAGTATGAGGGCCAACCCCATGGAACTGTGTAAGTATAAGGGCTAACCCCATGGAACTGTGTAAGTATAAGGGCCAACCCCATGGAACTGTGTAAGTATAAGGGCTAACCCCATGGAACTGTGTAAGTATAAGGGCCAACCCCATGGAACTGTGTAAGTATAAGGGCCAACCCCATGGAACTGTGTAAGTATAAGGGCTAACCCCATGGAACTGTGTAAGTATAAGGGCCAACCCCATGGAACTGTGTAAGTATAAGGGCTAGCCCCATGGAACTGTGTAAGAATAAGGGCCAAACCCATGGTAATGTGTAAGTATAAGGGCCAACCCCATGGAACTGTGTAAGTATAAGGGCCAACCCCATGGAACTGTGTAAGTATGAGGGCCAACCCCATGGAACTGTGTAAATATAAGGGCCAACCCCATGGAACTGTGAAAGTGTAAGGGCTAATCCCATGGAACTGTGTAAGTATAAGGGCTAAACCTATGGAACTGTGTAAGTATAAGGGCTAATCCCATGGAACTGTGTAAGTATGAGGGCCAACCCCATGGAACTGTGAAAGTGTAAGGGCTAACCCCATGGAACTGTGTAAGTATAAGGGCCAACCCCATGGAACTGTGTAAGTATAAGGGCTAACCCCATGGAACTGTGTAAGTATAAGGGCCAACCCCATGGAACTGTGTAAGTATAAGGGCTAGCCCCATGGAACTGTGTAAGAATAAGGGCTAAACCCATGGTAATGTGTAAGTATAAGGGCCAACCCCATGGAACTTTGTAAGTATAAGGGCCAACCCCATGGAACTGTGTAAGTATGAGGGCCAACCCCATGGAACTGTGTAAATATAAGGGCCAACCCCATGGAACTGTGAAAGTGTAAGGGCTAATCCCATGGAACTGTGTAAGTATAAGGGCTAAACCTATGGAACTGTGTAAGTATAAGGGCTAATCCCATGGAACTGTGTAAGTATGAGGGCCAACCCCATGGAACTGTGAAAGTGTAAGGGCTAACCCCATGGAACTGTGTAAGTATAAGGGCCAACCCCATGGAACTGTGTAAGTATAAGGGCTAACCCCATGGAACTGTGTAAGTATAAGGGCCAACCCCATGGAACTGTGTAAGTATAAGGGCTAGCCCCATGGAACTGTGTAAGAATAAGCGCTAAACCCATGGTAATGTGTAAGTATAAGGGCCAACCCCATGGAACTGTGTAAGTATAAGGGCCAACCCCATGGAACTGTGTAAGTATGAGGGCCAACCCCATGGAACTGTGTAAATATAAGGGCCAACCCCATGGAACTGTGAAAGTGTAAGGGCTAATCCCATGGAACTGTGTAAGTATAAGGGCCAACCCCATGGAACTGTGTAAGTATAAGGGCCAACCCCATGGAACTGTGTAAGCATGAGGGCCAACCCCATGGAACTGTGTAAATTTAAGGGCCAACCCCATGGAACTGTGAAAGTGTAAGGGCCAACCCCATGGAACTGTGTAAGTATAAGGGCTAACCCCATGGAACTGTGTAAGTATAAGGGCCAACCCCATGGAACTGTGTAAGTATAAGGGCTAGCCCCATGGAACTGTGTAAGAATAAGGGCTAAACCCATGGTAATGTGTAGGTATAAGGGCCAACCCCATGGAACTGTGTAAGTATAAGGGCCAACCCCATGGAACTGTGTAAGTATGAGGGCCAACCCCATGGAACTGTGTCAATATAAGGGCCAACCCCATGGAACTGTGAAAGTGTAAGGGCTAATCCCATGGAACTGTGTAAGTATAAGGGCTAAACCTATGGAACTGTGTAAGTATAAGGGCTAATCCAATGGAACTGTGTAAGTATGAGGGCCAACCCCATGGAACTGTGAAAGTGTAAGGGCTAATCCCATGGAACTGTGTAAGTATAAGGGCTAAACCTATGGAACTGTGTAAGTATAAGGGCTAACCCCATGGAACTGTGTAAGTATAAGGGCCAACCCCATGGAACTGTGGAAGTATTCGGGCTAGCCCCATGGAACTGTATAAGTCTAAGTGCTAAACCCATGGAACTATGTAAGTATCAGGGCTAACCCTGTAGAACAGCGGAAATATAAGGGCCAATCTCATGGAACTGTGTAAGTATAAGTGCTAGCCCCATGGAACTGTGTAAGTATAAAGGCTAACCCCATTGAACTGTGTAAGTATAAGGGCTAATCCCATGGAACTGTGAAAGTATTAGGGCTAACCCCATGGAACTGTGTAAGTATAAGGGCCAACCCCATGGAACTGTGTAAGTATAAGGGCTAATCTCTTAGAACTGTGTAAGTATAAGGGCTCATCCCATGGAACTGTATAAGTATAAGGGCTAATCTCTTGGAACTGTGTAAGTATAAGGGCTAGCCCCATGGAACTGTATAAATCTAAGGGCTAAACCCATGGAACTATGTAAGTATCAGGGCTAACCCTGTAGAACAGCGGAAGTACAAAGGTCTTAACCCATGGAACTGTGTAAGTATAAGGGCTAACCCCATGAAACTGTGTTAGTATAATTGCTAGCCCCATGGAACTGTATAAATCTAAGGGCTAATCCCATGGAACTATGTAAGTATCAGGGCTAACCCTGTAGAACAGCGGAAGTACAAAGGTCTTAACCCATGGAACTGTGTAAGTATAAGGGCTAACCCCATGAAACTGTGTAAGTATAATTGCTAACCCCATGGTACTGTGTAAGTATAAGGGCCAACCCCATGGAACTGTGTAAGTATAGGGGCTAACCCCATGGAACTGTGTAAGTATAAGGGCTAAACCCATGGTACTGTGTAAGTATAAGGGCTAACCCCATGTAGCTTTGAAAGTATAAGGGCTAACCCCATGGAACTGTGAAAGTATAAGGGCTAACCCCATGGAACTTTAGGTATAAGGGCTAATTGCATGGAACTGTGTAAGTATAAGGGCTAATCCCATGGAACTGTGAAAGTATAAGGGCTAACCCCATGGAACTGTGTAAGTATAAGGGCAAAACCCATGGAACTGTTTAAGAATAAAGGCCAACCCCATGGAACTGTGTAAGTCTAAGGACCAACCCCGTAGAACAGCGGAAGTATAAGGGCTAATCCCATGGAACTGTGTAAGTATAAGGGCTAAACCCATGGAACTATGTAAGTATCTGGGCTAACCCTGTAGAACAGCGGAAGTATAAGGGCCAATCCCATGGAACTGTGTAAGTATAAGGGCTAACCCCATGGAACTGTGTAAGTATAAGGGCAAAACCCATGGAACTGTGTAAGTATAAGGTCTAGCCCCATGGAACAGTGTAAGTCTAAGGACTAACCCCTTAGAACAGTGGAAGTATAAGGGCTAATCCCATGGAACTGTGTAAGTATAAGGGCTAACCGAATGGAACTGTGTTAGTATAAGGGCTAGTCCCATCGAACTGTGTAAGTCTAAGGGCTAAACCCATGGAACTGGGAAAGTATAAGGGCTAACCCCATGGAACTGTGTAAGTATAAGGGCCAACCCCATGGAACTTTAGGTATAAGGGCTAATCCCATGGAACTGTGTAAGTATAAGGACTAACCGAATGGAACTGTGTTAGTATAAGGGCTAGTCCCATCGAACTGTGTAAGTCTAAGGGCTGAACCCATGGAACTGGGAAAGTATAAGGGCTAACCCCATGGAACTGTGTAAGTATAAGGGCCAACCCCATGGAACTGTGTAAGTATAAGGGCTAACCCCATGGAACTGTGTAAGTATAAGGGCCAACCCTGTAGAACAGCGGAAATATAAGGGCCAATCTCATGGAACTGTGTAAGTATAAGTGCTAGCCCCATGGAACTGTGTAAGTATAAAGGCTAACCCCATGGAACTGTGAAAGTGTAAGGGCTAATCCCATGGAACTGTGTAAGTATAAGGGCTAAACCTATGGAACTGTGTAAGTATAAGGGCCAACCCCATGGAACTGTGTAAGAATAAGGGCTTAACCCATGGTAATGTGTAAGTATAAGGGCCAACCCCATGGAACTGTGTAAGTATAAGGGCCAACCCCATGGAACTGTGTAAGTATGAGGGCCAACCCCATGGAACTGTGTAAATATAAGGGCAAACCCCATGGAACTGTGAAAGCGTAAGGGCTAATCCCATGGAACTGTGTAAGTATAAGGGCTAAACCTATGGAACTGTGTAAGTATAAGGGCTAATCCCATGGAACTGTGTAAGTATGAGGGCCAACCCCATGGAACTGTGAAAGTGTAAGGGCTAATCCCATGGAACTGTGGAAGTATAAGGGCTAGCCCCATGGAACTGTATAAGTCTAAGTGCTAAACCCATGGAACTATGTAAGTATCAGGGCTAACCCTGTAGAACAGCGGAAATATAAGGGCCAATCTCATGGAACTGTGTAAGTATAAGTGCTAGCCCCATGGAACTGTGTAAGTATAAAGGCTAACCCCATGGAACTGTGTAAGTATAAGGGCCAACCCCATGGAACTGTGTAAGTATGAGGGCCAACCCCATGGAACTGTGTAAATATAAGGGCCAACCCCATGGAACTGTGAAAGTGTAAGGGCTAATCCCATGGAACTGTGTAGGTATAAGGGCTAAACCTATGGAACTGTGTAAGTATAAGGGCTAATCCCATGGAACTGTGTAAGTATGAGGGCCAACCCCATGGAACTGTGAAAGTGTAAGGGCTAATCCCATGGAACTGTGTAAGTATAAGGGCTAAACCAATGGAACTGTGTAAGTATAAGGGCCAACCCCATGGAACTGTGTAAGTATAAGGGCTAGCCCCATGGAACTGTATAAGTCTAAGTGCTAAACCCATGGAACTATGTAAGTATCAGGGCTAACCCTGTAGAACAGCGGAAATATAAGGGCCAATCTCATGGAACTGTGTAAGTATAAGTGCTAGCCCCATGGAACTGTGTAAGTATAAAGACTAACCCCATTGAACTGTGTAATTATAAAGGCTAACCCCATGGAACTGTGTAAGTATAAGAGCTAACCCCATGAAACTGTGTAAGTATAAGGGCTCATCCCATGGAACTGTGTAAGTATAATGGCTAATCTCTTAGAACTGTGTAAGTGTAAGGGCTAGCCCCATGGAACTGTATAAATCTAAGGGCTAAACCCATGGAACTATGTAAGTATCAGGGCTAACCCTGTAGAACAGCGGAAGTACAAAGGTCTTAACCCATGGAACTGTGTAAGTATAAGGGCTAACCCCATGAAACTGTGTAAGTATAATTGCTAACCCCATGGAACTGTGTAAGTATAAGGGCTAATCCCACGGAACTGTGTAAGTATAAGGGCTAATCCCACGGAACTGTGTAAGTATAAGGGCTAACCCCATGGAACTGTGTTAGTATAAGGGCAAAACCCATGGAACTGTGTAAGTATAAGGGCCAACCCTATGGAACTGTGTAAGTCTAAGGACCAACCCCGTAGAACAGCGGAAGTATAAGGGCTAATCCCATGGAACTGTGTAAGTATAAGGGCTAACCCCATGGAACTATGTAAGTATAAAGGCTAAACCCATGGAACTATGTATGTATCAGGGCTAACCCTGTAGAACAGCGGAAGTATGAGGGCTAATCCCATGGAACTGTGTAAGTATAAGGGCTTACCCCATGGAACTGTGTAAGTATAAGGGCAAAACCCATGGAACTGTGTAAGTATAAGGTCTAGCCCCATGGAACAGTGTAAGTCTAAGGACTAACCCCTTAGAACAGTGGAAGTATAAGGGCTAATCCCATGGAACTGTGTAAGTATAAGGGCTAACCGAATGGAACTGTGTTAGTATAAGGGCTAGTCCCATCGAACTGTGTAAGTCTAAGGGCTAAACCCATGGAACTGGGAAAGTATAAGGGCTAACCCCATGGAACTGTGTAAGTATAAGGGCCAACCCCATGGAACTGTGTAAGTATAAGGGCTAGCCCCATGGAACTGTGTAAGAATAAGCGCTAAACCCATGGTAATGTGTAAGTATAAGGGCCAACCCCATGGAACTGTGTAAGTATAAGGGCCAACCCCATGGAACTGTGTAAGTATGAGGGCCAACCCCATGGAACTGTGTAAATATAAGGGCCAACCCCATGGAACTGTGAAAGTGTAAGGGCTAATCCCATGGAACTGTGTAAGTATAAGGGCCAACCCCATGGAACTGTGTAAGTATAAGGGCCAACCCCATGGAACTGTGTAAGCATGAGGGCCAACCCCATGGAACTGTGTAAATTTAAGGGCCAACCCCATGGAACTGTGAAAGTGTAAGGGCCAACCCCATGGAACTGTGTAAGTATAAGGGCTAACCCCATGGAACTGTGTAAGTATAAGGGCCAACCCCATGGAACTGTGTAAGTATAAGGGCTAGCCCCATGGAACTGTGTAAGAATAAGGGCTAAACCCATGGTAATGTGTAAGTATAAGGGCCAACCCCATGGAACTGTGTAAGTATAAGGGCCAACCCCATGGAACTGTGTAAGTATGAGGGCCAACCCCATGGAACTGTGTCAATATAAGGGCCAACCCCATGGAACTGTGAAAGTGTAAGGGCTAATCCCATGGAACTGTGTAAGTATAAGGGCTAAACCTATGGAACTGTGTAAGTATAAGGGCTAATCCCATGGAACTGTGTAAGTATGAGGGCCAACCCCATGGAACTGTGAAAGTGTAAGGGCTAATCCCATGGAACTGTGTAAGTATAAGGGCTAAACCTATGGAACTGTGTAAGTATAAGGGCTAACCCCATGGAACTGTGTAAGTATAAGGGCCAACCCCATGGAACTGTGGACGTATAAGGGCTAGCCCCATGGAACTGTATAAGTCTAAGTGCGAAACCCATGGAACTATATAAGTATCAGGGCTAACCCTGTAGAACAGCGGAAATATAAGGGCCAATCTCATGGAACTGTGTAAGTATAAGTGCTAGCCCCATGGAACTGTGTAAGTATAAAGGCTAACCCCATTGAACTGTGTAAGTATAAAGGCTAACCCCATGGAACTGTGTGAGTATAAGGGCTAACCCCATGAAACTGTGTAAGTATAAGAGCTCATCCCATGGAACTGTGTAAGTATAAGGGCTAATCTCTTAGAACTGTGTAAGTATAAGGGCTCATCCCATGGAACTGTGTAAGTATAAGGGCTAATCTCTTGGAACTGTGTAAGTATAAGGGCTAGCCCCATGGAACTGTATAAATCTAAGGGCTAAACCCATGGAACTATGTAAGTATCAGGGCTAACCTTGTAGAACAGCGGAAGTACAAAGGTCTTAACCCATGGAACTGTGTAAGTATAAGGGCTAACCCCATGAAACTGTGTAAGTATAACTGCTAGCCCCATGGAACTGTATAAATCTAAGGGCTAAACCCATGGAACTATGTAAGTATTAGGGCTAACCCTGTAGAACAGCGGAAGTACAAAGGTCTTAACCCATGGAACTGTGTAAGTATAAGGGCTATCCCCATGAAACTGTGTAAGTATAATTGCTAACCCCATGGAACTGTGTCAGTATAAGGGCTAATCCCACGGAACTGTGTAAGTATAAGGGCTAATCCCACGGAACTGTGTAAGTATAAGGGCTAATCCCATGGAACTGTGAAAGTATAAGGGCTAACCCCATGAAGCTTTGAAAGTATAAGGGCTAACCCCATGGAACTGTGAAAGTATAAGGGCTAACCCCATGGAACTTTAGGTATAAGGGCTAATCGCATGGAACTGTGTAAGTATAAGGGCTAATCCCATGGAACTGTGAAAGTATAAGGGCTAACCCCATGGAACTGTGTAAGTATAAGGGCAAAACCCATGGAACTGTTTAAGAATAAAGGCCAACCCCATGGAACTGTGTAAGTCTAAAGACCAACCCCGTAGAACAGCGGAAGTATAAGGGCTAATCCCATGGAACTGTGTAAGTATAAGGGCTAAACCCATGGAACTATGTAAGTATCTGGGCTAACCCTGTAGAACAGCGGAAGTATAAGGGCCAATCCCATGGAACTGTGTAAGTATAAGGGCTAACCCCATGGAACTGTGTAAGTATAAGGGCAAAACCCATGGAACTGTGTAAGTATAAGGTCTAGCCCCATGGAACAGTGTAAGTCTAAGGACTAACCCCTTAGAACAGTGGAAGTATAAGGGCTAATCCCATGGAACTGTGTAAGTATAAGGGCTAACCGAATGGAACTGTGTTAGTATAAGGGCTAGTCCCATCGAACTGTGTAAGTCTAAGGGCTAAACCCATGGAACTGGGAAAGTATAAGGGCTAACCCCATGGAACTGTGTAAGTATAAGGGCCAACCCCATGGAACTTTAGGTATAAGGGCTAATCCCATGGAACTGTGTAAGTATAAGGACTAACCGAATGGAACTGTGTTAGTATAAGGGCTAGTCCCATCGAACTGTGTAAGTCTAAGGGCTGAACCCATGGAACTGGGAAAGTATAAGGGCTAACCCCATGGAACTGTGTAAGTATAAGGGCCAACCCCATGGAACTGTGTAAGTATAAGGGCTAACCCCATGGAACTGTGTAAGTATAAGGGCCAACCCTGTAGAACAGCGGAAATATAAGGGCCAATCTCATGGAACTGTGTAAGTATAAGTGCTAGCCCCATGGAACTGTGTAAGTATAAAGGCTAACCCCATGGAACTGTGAAAGTGTAAGGGCTAATCCCATGGAACTGTGTAAGTATAAGGGCTAAACCTATGGAACTGTGTAAGTATAAGGGCCAACCCCATGCAACTGTGTAAGAATAAGGGCTTAACCCATGGTAATGTGTAAGTATAAGGGCCAACCCCATGGAACTGTGTAAGTATAAGGGCCAACCCCATGGAACTGTGTAAGTATGAGGGCCAACCCCATGGAACTGTGTAAATATAAGGGCAAACCCCATGGAACTGTGAAAGCGTAAGGGCTAATCCCATGGAACTGTGTAAGTATAAGGGCTAAACCTATGGAACTGTGTAAGTATAAGGGCTAATCCCATGGAACTGTGTAAGTATGAGGGCCAACCCCATGGAACTGTGAAAGTGTAAGGGCTAATCCCATGGAACTGTGGAAGTATAAGGGCTAGCCCCATGGAACTGTATAAGTCTAAGTGCTAAACCCATGGAACTATGTAAGTATCAGGGCTAACCCTGTAGAACAGCGGAAATATAAGGGCCAATCTCATGGAACTGTGTAAGTATAAGTGCTAGCCCCATGGAACTGTGTAAGTATAAAGGCTAACCCCATGGAACTGTGTAAGTATAAGGGCCAACCCCATGGAACTGTGTAAGTATGAGGGCCAACCCCATGGAACTGTGTAAATATAAGGGCCAACCCCATGGAACTGTGAAAGTGTAAGGGCTAATCCCATGGAACTGTTTAGGTATAAGGGCTAAACCTATGGAACTGTGTAAGTATAGGGGCTAATCCCATGGAACTGTGTAAGTATGAGGGCCAACCCCATGGAACTGTGAAAGTGTAAGGGCTAATCCCATGGAACTGTGTAAGTATAAGGGCTAAACCTATGGAACTGTGTAAGTATAAGGGCCAACCCCATGGAACTGTGTAAGTATAAGGGCTAGCCCCATGGAACTGTATAAGTCTAAGTGCTAAACCCATGGAACTATGTAAGTATCAGGGCTAACCCTGTAGAACAGCGGAAATATAAGGGCCAATCTCATGGAACTGTGTAAGTATAAGTGCTAGCCCCATGGAACTGTGTAAGTATAAAGACTAACCCCATTGAACTGTGTAAGTATAAAGGCTAACCCCATGGAACTGTGTAAGTATAAGAGCTAACCCCATGAAACTGTGTAAGTATAAGGGCTCATCCCATGGAACTGTGTAAGTATAATGGCTAATCTCTTAGAACTGTGTAAGTATAAGGGCTAGCCCCATGGAACTGTATAAATCTAAAGGCTAAACCCATGGAACTATGTAAGTATCAGGGCTAACCCTGTAGAACAGCCGAAGTACAAAGGTCTTAACCCATGGAACTGTGTAAGTATAAGGGCTAACCCCATGGAACTGTGTAAGTATAATTGCTAACCCCATGGAACTGTGTAAGTATAAGGGCTAATCCCACGGAACTGTGTAAGTATAAGGGCTAATCCCACGGAACTGTGTACGTATAAGGGCTAACCCCATGGAACTGTGTAAGTATAAGGGCAAAACCCATGGAACTGTGTAAGTATAAGGGCCAACCCTATGGAACTGTGTAAGTCTAAGGACCAACCCCGTAGAACAGCGGAAGTATAAGGGCTAATCCCATGGAACTGTGTAAGTATAAGGGCTAACCCCATGGAACTGTGTCAGTATAAAGGCTAAACCCATGGAACTATGTAAGTATCAGGGCTAACCCTGTAGAACAGCGGAAGTATAAGGGCTAATCCCATGGAACTGTGTAAGTATAAGGGCTTACCCCATGGAACTGTGTAAGTATAAGGGCGAAACCCATGGAACTGTGTAAGTATAAGGTCTAGCCCCATGGAACAGTGTAAGTCTAAGGACTAACCCCTTAGAACAGTGGAAGTATAAGGGCTAATCCCATGGAACTGTGTAAGTATAAGGGCTAACCGAATGGAACTGTGTTAGTATAAGGGCTAGTCCCATCGAACTGTGTAAGTCTAAGGGCTAAACCCATGGAACTGGGAAAGTATAAGGGCTAACCCCATGGAACTGTGTAAGTATAAGGGCCAACCCCATGGAACTGTGTAAGTATAAGGGCTAACCCCATGGAACTGTGTAAGTATAAGGGCCAACCCCATGGAACTGTGTAAGTATAAGGGCTAGCCCCATGGAACTGTGTAAGAATAAGGGCTAAACCCATGGTAATGTGTAAGTATAAGGGCCAACCCCATGGAACTGTGTAAGTATAAGGGCCAACCCCATGGAACTGTGTAAGTATGAGGGCCAACCCCATGGAACTGTGTAAATATAAGGGCCAACCCCATGGAACTGTGAAAGCGTAAGGGCTAATCCCATGGAACTGTGTAAGTATAAGGGCTAAACCTATGGAACTGTGTAAGTATAAGGGCTAATCCCATGGAACTGTGTAAGTATGAGGGCCAACCCCATGGAACTGTGAAAGTGTAAGGGCTAATCCCATGGAACTGTGGAAGTATCAGGGCTAGCCCCATGGAACTGTATAAGTCTAAGTCCTAAACCCATGGAACTATGTAAGTATCAGGGCTAACCCTGTAGAACAGCGGAAATATAAGGGCCAATCTCATGGAACTGTGTAAGTATAAGTGCTAGCCCCATGGTACTGTGTAAGTATAAAGGCTAACCCCATTGAACTGTGTAAGTATAAAGGCTAACCCCATGGAACTGTGTGAGTATAAGGGCTAACCCCATGGAACTGTGTAAGTATAAGGGCCAACCCCATGGAACTGTGTAAGTATAAGGGCTAATCTCTTAGAACTGTGTAAGAATAAGGGCTCATCCCATGGAACTGTGTAAGTATAAGGGCTAATCTCTTGGAACTGTGTAAGTATAAGGGCTAGCCCCATGGAACTGTACAAATCTAAGGGCTAAACCCATGGAACTATGTAAGTATCAGGGCTAACCCTGTAGAACAGCGGAAGTACAAAGGTCTTAACCCATGGAACTGTGTAAGTATAAGGGCTAACCCCATGAAACTGTGTAAGTATAATTGCTAGCCCCATGGAACTGTATAAATCTAAGGGCTAAACCCATGGAACTATGTAAGTATCAGGGCTAACCCTGTAGAACAGCGGAAGTACAAAGGTCTTAACCCATGGAACTGTGTAAGTATAAGGGCTAACCCCATGAAACTGTGTAAGTATAATTGCTAACCCCATGGAACTGTGTAAGTATAAGGGCTAATCCCACGGAACTGTGTAAGTATAAGGGCTAATCCCACGGAACTGTGTAAATATAAGGGCTAATCCCATGGAACTGTGAAAGTATAAGGGCTAACCCCATGAAGCTTTGAAAGTATAAGGGCTAACCCCATGGAACTGTGAAAGTATAAGGGCTAACCCCATGGAACTTTAGGTATAAGGGCTAATCGCATGGAACTGTGTAAGTATAAGGGCTAATCCCATGGAACTGTGAAAGTATAAGGGCTAACCCCATGGAACTGTGTAAGTATAGGGGCCAACCCCATGGAATGTGTAAGTATAAGGGCTAACCCCATGGACCCGTGTAAGTATAAGGGCTAATCCCATGGAACTGTGAAAGTATTAGGGCTAACCCCATGGAACTGTGTAAGTATAAGGGCCAACCCCATGGAACTGTGTAAGTCTAAGGGCTAAACCCATGGAACTGTGAAAGTATAAGGGCTAACCCCATGGAACTGTGAAAGTATAAGGGCTAATCCCATGGAACTGTGTAAGTATAAGGGCTAAACCCATGGAACTGTCTAAGTATCAGGGCTAATCACATGGAACTGTGTAAGTATAAGGGCTAATCACATGGAACTGTGTAAGTATAAGGGCCAACCCCATGGAACTGTGTTAGTATAAGGGCTAGCCCCATGGAACTGTGTAAGTATAAGGGCCAACCCCATGGAACTGTGTAAGTCTAAGGGCTAAACCCATGGAACTGGGAAAGTATAAGGGCTAACCCCATGGAACTGTGTAAGTATAAGGGCCAACCCCATGGAACTGTGTAAGTCTAAGGGCTCAACCCATGGAACTGTGAAAGTATAAGGGCTAACCACATGAAACTGTGAACGTATAAGGGCTAACCCCATGGAACTGTGAAAGTATAAGGGCTAAATCCATGGTACTGTGTAAGTATAAGGGCTAATCCCATGGACCTGTGTAAGTATAAGGCTAATCCCTTGGACCTGTGTAAGTATAAGGGCTAATCCCACGGAACTGTGTAAGTATAAGGGCTAATCCCATGGAACTGTGTTAGTATAAGGGCTAACCCCATGGAACTGTGAAAGTATAAGGGCTAACCCCATGGAACTGTGAAAGTATAAGGGCTAAATCCATGGTACTGTGTAAGTATAAGGGCTAATCCCATGGACCTGTGTAAGTATAAGGCTAATCCCATGGACCTGTGTAAGTATAAGGGCTAATCCCACGGAACTGTGCAAATATAAGGGCTAATCCCATGGAACTGTGTTAGTATAAGGGCTAACTGGATGGAACTGTGAAAGTATAAGGGTTAACCCCATGGAACTCTGAAAGTATAAGGGCTAACCCCATGGAACTGTGTTGGTATTAGGGCTAATCGCATGGAACTGTGTAAGTATAAGGGCTAATCCCATGGAACTGTGAAAGTATAAGGGCTAACCCCATGGAACTGTGAAAGTATAGGGGCCAACCCCATGGAACTGTGAAAGTATAGGGGCCAACCCCATGGAACTGTGAAAGTATAGGGGCCAACCCCATGGAATGTGTAAGTATAAGGGCTAATCCCATGGACCTGTGTAAGTATAAGGCTAATCCCATGGACCTGTGTAAATTCAAAGGGCTTAACCCATGGAACTGTGAAAGTATAAGGGCTATCCCAATGGAACTGTGTAAGTATAAAGGTTAACCCCAAGGAACTGTGTAAGTATTTGGGCTAATCCCATGAAAGAACTAGCCAGCCAGCTAGCGAAAGTGAGTCTGCATGGTGCTCTTTCTCTGCAAGAGGTCTGGATCCTGCTTAGCCCCATGATTGCGACAAAGATTTTCCAAATTCTTTTAAAATGGTAGTTGGTTGGCCTTTTGTAAGTCTTGCGAACAAATTTATGCAAGTCTGTGCTGTCGCCTGAGCATCTGAAGTTCTGATGTAATGTGCAATGAGGCAAAACAAATGTACAAAGTGGGTCATTCAGTTGATTAATGTTTGTCATTGATCAATTGTTTGATAGTGAATCAACAAAGCTGACGAAACAGGTTGAGGGAGTAGCTGTGAGTCAAAGGGTTCGGATTCATCCGATCACCGACTTACCCTCAACAGCACGTTACTACTTTATCCGTGTTAATTATCATCATCATCACCATTGTACACAAATCATATTTTGACTTATGTCTGATAACACCGCCCTGCATCAAACTTTTTCTCTGCTGATTTGATAAACTGTTGATTTTATATAATTCGAAGGTGCTGATTTCAAATTTGCCCAAAAAATTCATGTATCACGTCAGGTTTTTTGGTAAATCGTGAATTCTTTTCTTCATATTGATATTTGTAAGAATACTCAATGATAAATGAAAGCAGAATGAACAGTTAGATTTTAAGCATTCTGCAAGATGTAATAAAACAAAATGCAGCTTACCTAAGGATTAGATTTTCTTTTCTTTGATTTACGGGAATAATTTTGTTAGGGGCAGTGTCTCTGTAAGCACCAACAGTAATCAGCCATCATGCAACAGGCAAAAGGCAAAAAGGCGATTGGCACAGGCTGCTTGGTTGTGGTTATTTTCCATGATGATGCAATACTTCGCAGTGGTGATTTAGAGTGTTTAATTCATGTGAAACACAGGGACTTACTGTGCTTGCACTGGATTCTCATTATTCCAAGGGCAGTGATTTGTGACAAAACCTGATGTGACAGCCAAAAACTTGTGATGTTTGGATTCAGCGCCCCAAAATGACTTAAAATCAGGTTTCACCTCCTACTCAGCAAATTTCATGCAGGGCGTTGTAATTATTGCTACAATTAAAAGATTTCTTTTCATCAAGCATGCTTCGTGTTCAATGTCCTCTGGAATTTCTTGACTGACTGTCTACAGGTGGCTAAGAGTTACAGCAATGCACAACCTCAATCCACCTCACTGCTGGCATGGAGGCAGATCCTTTGCTTTTCACCGAATGAAGATGGAAAAGGCTCTTTATTTCCACCTCTCTTTCTGGCACAGCCTGCAGTTCTTTAGGTTGCATTCGATTGGACCACACGAGTGACACGGGCTGCGCCCAAGCATGAATAGAACAGCCATTGTGAGAACCTCAGGCCATGTAATCAGGTCAGAAGCGAACTCCCCAGATCATTTCGATTCACTTGTGTCCAAGATGGTGTAAAAAGTTGGTTAAGTTTGCAATAGGTTTTCTCGGTATAGTAACAAAATGATTAATTCATTTGGCATTTCTGCTGTGCATAGGTCTAGAGAAATAAGTTAAATCCTATGTCAACTTGGAAATTTGTCATGACGATAGAGGCTTCTTACTCGCCCTTTTATATGATGTTTATTGGCGGGGAGCCTGTAGTTAATAAACAGGACGGGTGGATGGTGTTGACAGATGTCGAGAGAGATGATATAGCAAAGAGACCTACTTCCTTGATCTGAGTCTTACCCTGGTTGTTCTATTCCTTTTGGCAGTGCACACGGTCTGTGACCTCCTCCCTTGATGCGAGTGTTACCTAATCGAATGCAACTTTAGATGTTAGTCTGGATTATTTTGTTACCTCCTGGAGGAGTCATCAGTGCGCTCTTGGAGGAATTTTGTTTCACTGGCCACTTCTGGGAGCAAAATTTTTTTCTCCTCCAGAGTTCCCGTTACCGCATTTACTTAATTTACATATTACCTATCAGAATCAAATTTCGTAGGCAGACGTACCCCGTTTCATGAGTGATGCCATTTTTAGTTATAATGTTACTAGCTAGCAAGCTGGGTAACGTTAGCTTCCGGCATGTGTTTTACTGAAACTGTGTGAACACAAGAGCTGGCTAGCTAGTCAGCTAGTTATCTAGTCTACCCCCTGAGAATTGTCCTGAGCTTTTTCTCCATCTAACAAGTTAGCCAGCTGGCAGTCTTGTGCAGTTATAATGCCTTGGGATGGCTGACTAGCTCATTAGCTGGCTAGCTTAGGTGCTGCTTGTTGGCGCTGTTCTATCCAAAGGAAACCATTTCAGATTACATAGCTAGTTAGCTTGCTGGTTATCGTTGCAATGTGTTTGTCTCACTTCCATATAGCTAGCTATAGCTTGCCATCTAATTCTCAACAAACAAGGTAGCTTTCTAGCTATATACCCACATACTTTGACTAATGTTAGAGAACTCTCCATTTTACTGTTAGCTTGCTATGTAGCCAGCTACAATGTAAAGCTTGGTTTATTCCCCGCTCTTATCCCCATCAAATGTTGGAATTCTTTATGTCAATGTATATTTGGCTAATAAGCGTTAGTGCTTCCTAGCTAACCACAGTGTTTGTTGGGTAAGTATACGACTACCGCCAACGTTTTGTGGTCAGACGCAAAATTTCATACTGATTGGCTGTATGTAAATGAAGTAATTTCGGTATCAAGAATTCTCGTGCAGAAAAAAATAATAAGTTGCCTCCTTGGAAGGTTCACCTCTGTTCCTAGTTTTCTCCATTTGTGGATAATGGCTCTTTCCATGGTTGGCTGGAGTCTCAGAGCCTTAGAAATGGCTTTGTAACCCTTTTCTGACAGAGAGGTGTCAACAACTTTGTTTTTCATCTGTGCTTGAATTTTTTTCACATTCCGGCGTCGTTTGCTGCTTTATTCCTTCTTCAGATTGCCAGACAGGGAGGCTGTATTTAAGGGATGTTTACATCAAACAGGCCTGGCAGTAATCACGGCTGGGCGTTTCTGGTAAAGTTGAATCTAATTAGCAATTAAGGCCTTGGTCTGAATAGATAATGATGCGCTACTAATCCTCTAGGTAAAGTGAATTTGGCTACAAACCCTCTTGTGGATCACAGAAACTAATTGTTTACTTTTCCCCTGCTTTTTGTTCTGATCTCTGAAGTATAAGTGACCAGGTGAGATCAGAAGGAGGGCGCAGCCGACTTTCCCTCTTTTTTCATCCAATGCCCTCACTGCATGGCGCGCTCCAGGAGTGAAAACAGGGCCCGAATCCGAGGACGAGCCGTCGATATGAGTGGTGGGCCAGCCTGTCACGGAGCAGCACACTACAGTGCTGTAACTGATGGCGTCCAATGAGAACGGCGCTTGTTAATGCGTGTGCTCCAGCCATGTTGTGGTTTTGAATGAGGAAGAAGCGGGAGAGATAATCGTTTCTGTTTCTTCGCTGCTTTCTCGGATTCACAGTCCTCTGAGGGGGATTAACTGTGGTGAGAACCTCGAGAAAGAGGCTCGAATTTGAAAATACACTTACAAAGTTCACCAGCACCTCGTTAATTGACCGTTGGTATCTAGATAATATCGGGATCTGTCCGCTGTGTTCGCCCAGCTCAGCCTTAGCTGGCTCGGCTAGCATGTTAGCCAATGGTAGTTAGCTTAGCTAGAAGAACCGGAGAGGAACGCGTCTCCTCACACCGCTTGTTAGCAGCCAGCTGCGCTGAATGTGCTTCTGCAGATGATGAGCGCTTTTAACGTTTGGCAGAGCAGTGCGCTGCGCCGGCAGGCGAACATTCACTAGCGTTGGTTTCATTTGCGTCACCCACAACTTTTACACTTTTCTCTGTGAAGTTATTTAGCTTCTAGCCACTTTTTGACCGCGCGAAAGATGTTTAATAAACTGTATGAGTGGATCGGAACCGGGATCGCGAGCCTTCGGAACGGAGCGCCTGCGGATGACCGTGGAGAGGAAGTGGAGCAGGATGGACAGAATAGCAGGAAAAGAAGAATCAGTTGGTAAGGGCTGATGCTAAAGTAGCTAACGGTCATCACCGCTCATCGGTGTGTAACGTCTAACTTCACTTTGTTCATTGAATCACAGTGATGACTGATGCTGACGAACCCGGAGCAGCGTGATCTGAGTTATCTCAGCTTATGAATCCCGTTATTAGTGTAGCCTGAATTTGAATCCCATCGTTAGTGTAGTCTGGGTTTGAATCCCGTTCTCGGTGTGTTCTGGGTTTGAATCCCGTTATTAGCGTAGTCTGGGTTTGAATCCCGTTATTAGTGTAGTCTGGGTTTGAATCCCGTTATTAGCGTAGTCTGGGTTTGAATCCCGTTATTAGCGTAGTCTGGGTTTGAATCCTGTTATTAGCGTAGTCTGGCTTTGAATCCCATTATCAGTGTAGTCTGGGTTTGAATCCCGCTATCGGTGTAGTCTGGGTTTGAATCCCACTATCGGTGTAGTATGGGTTTGAATCCCACTATCGGTGTAGTCTGAGTTTGAATCCCGCTATCGGTGTAGTCTGGGTTTGAATCCCGCTATCGGTGTAGTCTGGGTTTGAATCCCGCTATTGGTGTAGTCTGGGTTTGAATCCCGCTATCGGTGTAGTCTGGGTTTGAATCCCGCTATCGGTGTAGTATGGGTTTGAATCCCACTATCGGTGTAGTCTGAGTTTGAATCCCGCTATCGGTGTAGTCTGGGTTTGAATCCCGCTATTGGTGTAGTCTGGGTTTGAATCCCGCTATTGGTGTAGTCTGGGTTTGAATCCCGCTATCGGTGTAGTATGGGTTTGAATCCCACTATCGGTGTAGTCTGAGTTTGAATCCCGCTATCGGTGTAGTCTGGGTTTGAATCCCGCTATTGGTGTAGTCTGGGTTTGAATCCCGCTATTGGTGTAGTCTGGGTTTGAATCCCGCTATCGGTGTAGTCTGGGTTTGAATCCCGCTATCGGTGTAGTATGGGTTTGAATCCCACTATCGGTGTAGTCTGAGTTTGAATCCCGCTATCGGTGTAGTCTGGGTTTGAATCCCGCTATAGGTGTAGTCTGGGTTTGAATCCCGCTATCGGTGTAGTCTGGGTTTGAATCCCGCTATCGGTGTAGTCTGGGTTTGAATCCCGCTATTGGTGTAGTCTGGGTTTGAATCCCGCTATTGGTGTAGTTAATCATTAACGGTGGCTGAGCAATCCACAGTGTAAGCTTGCTGCATCAGATAGTTTCCCAGCTTACTAGCAAATAAGTTACTGTCTAACAGTGGCTGGAGGCTTTTCTGTGCAATATTGTGATGCCAATAGGGCTTAAGTACTTGGACTCACTAAATATACTGAGAGGCATTAAAAACGCATAATTAAATATACTATTTTAAGTAGTGGTAAATGGTTTCTTTCGTTGTTGCAAAATACGGTCTTGGGAAACTGCTTTTGGTAGTGAGACTTGCCCTCACTGTTATCGTTACATTGGCAGTCAAATCAGCAGTTCTTATGCATTATCTAACATGGCAGAAGATGTCTGATGGAATGTGTTTTTGTGGCGTCACAGATGATGCACTTTGTTGAGGACGATAGCTGACGCATCTGGTCATTCTGTGTCATCCCTGCAATCTGGATACAGTCATTTAATAGGCATTAATCTTTCCAGAATCTTTTCTTTGAGACTGGCCATCATTCAACATTCAAAATGTTTAATTCATCTAAGATTCATTTGTTAGTGAAGTGGGAATGATATGACTTGGTGTATGTGTGTTTTTATTGGCCCTGATCTTCAACTTTTCATGTGAAAAATGATTTATCCCAATGTGATTCACCACCATGATCCAGGGAACTGTGCTGCATTTAGAAAATCATAATGAGGTGTTAAACGAAGAAAGGGTTCGAACTAGGGCTGCACGATATACGGAATCGCGGTTATTGCAAGCACAATAAAAGTAACTGCCACAATGAGGCAGACAGATGTGCTTGCTTGTGCCATACAATAGGTAATGTCTAATGCGGTCATTTGAAATGCTTCCGGGAATAAAACTGATTTGAAGTCCGCTAATTACCAGCTAGGTTGGATAGCCTCCATCACCTTAGCCTACTTAGCTTACCTTAAATCAATTCCCGTGTACTGTGCCTAACTTGCAATCAAGTCATTTATTCAGCCAACTGACTGATCAAAACCAAAATGTGGCCAATAATGATTTAGAAGAGATAATGAGAAGCAGACAGACCTAACCAGGCTGCCATGTTAGATTGAAAGAGTGTTAGTAGTCTGAATAAATAGCAGACCTCTGAATTACACTTCTCGTAGAATTTTTACATAGCCTGTCATTAAAAAGATTTATTAAAAATAAACCATTTTAAGATGGCCTTGGTTTTTAAGCGTTTCAAAATATACACAAAGCGGAAAAATTTTTTTAAAGCATATTGAACGTGAAAGTGAGAAACTATTTTCGCATTGCACGCAATAGACAAACGCAGCGAAGACTTGGCAAACACTTTCAGGCAAACGCAAATTTGGAGCATTGTTTATTTGATAATTGAACAAGATTTCAAAAAGTCATTAATGGCTGTTTATTTTGGTTGCTTTTGAGCATCTAAATAGCCAAAAGTGAAGGTGGAAAACATTTTGTTTAAGCGTATCGAACTTGACGTGTAGAAATTGTAATTGCATCAGCACGCAGCGCGACCAAATGAAAACTGGAAGTAATCTATCAAACACAGGTAAATTACATGCTGAAAAAAGCAAAGTTAAGGTCTGCAAAATGATCATCTTATACCCGATAGTTGCTCTCACCCCCTACCCATTTACTTTGCTCAAATTGCAATCAAACAGTTGATTCGCTCAATCAACTATTTAAATTGGTTGACAGTCTGATTTATTTGAATATGTTTTGTTTATTACATTTTGAAATTAAAATGACCATGAAACATGACAGATTTGCCTGAATCTTAGATTATTTCTTGTTTTACTCTGCTGGGCTGCGTGCAAATGCGTTAACAATTTACGTGAGGTTTAATACGCTTAAACAAAATGTTTTCCACCTTCACTGTTGGCTGTTAGATGCTCAAAAGTAACCAAAATCAAGAGCTATTAATTATTTTAAATTAATCTTGTTCAATTATCAAATAAATAAGGCAACAAATTTGGGGCACAGATTCGTCTGATCTTGTTTGCCTAGTCTTCGCTGTATTTGTCTCTTGCCTGCGATGCGAAAATATAATTTCTCTCACATTTTAAATGCTTCACAAAATGTTTTCCACTTCGTGTATGTTTGGAAATGCGTAAAAACCATGGCCATCTAAAAATGGTTTATTTTTAAGAGATCTTTTTCATGATATGTAAAAATTCTACGAGAGGTGGAATTCAGAGGTCTGCTATTTATTCAGATTATTAATGTTCTTTCAATCTAACATGGCAGCCTGGTTAGGTCCGTCTGCTTCTTAATCCTTATAGGCCACATTTTGGTTTTGATCAGTCAGTTGGGTGAATAATCAGCTTGATTGCAAGTTAGGCAAAGTACAAGGGAGTTGACTTAAGGTAAGCTAATTAGGCCAAGGCGATGGAAGCTGTCCAACCTCGCTGGTAATTAGCGGACTTCAAAACGCAGTTTTCTTCCCGGAAGCATTTCAAATGACCACATTTGGTATGCGTCATAGAAAAGGTAATAAGTAAGCTCGTCTGTCTGCCTCATAGTGGCAGTTACTTTTATTGCGCTTGCGATAACCGCAATTCCCTATATCGTGCAGCCCTAGTTCGAACCCAGACACTTGACATTTTGCAATCCTTACCCAATCTGATGGACATCATATCAATCAGTAAAAGGAAAAATTATCAGTTTTCAAATTAGACGATAAAAACCACTTTGCATTTTTAATGCAGGTTATTGTACTGCTTTTTATTGCGTTTATGCAAAGATGTGTGTCTCTGTATTTTAGGACTGTTTGTCTTTTGTATAGGTGAGCTAAAGACAACTTTCCACCGTGGTGGACAATAAAGTTTTATTGATTCATTTATTCATTCATAATGCCTCTCAGTATAGTTTTATCTCAGTCTACTTGAGTATTTAGTTGATTAACTTTGTCCGTCATGAGTTTGGCTGCAGTATCTGGCTGTATAGTCGCTCTTACGCTCATGTTTTGTTTGTTCATTGGCTCCTAAGTGTGGAAGACGGGGCAGCAGTCAATCAAGAAGCCGCAGCAGTGAAGAAGTTCAAAATGGGTGAGTCAATGCGTCTTCATTTGGATAAAATGAGACACCTCAGCAACAGGGTAGCATGAACGCAAGAATTCGAACATGAAACAGCAGTCGGATTTGTATACGGTTGCAGACTTTTTATCCAGGTTTAAGGATCAAGGGGATTTGAAGGGGAAACTTTGTATCCGACCTCCACTTTTTTGGCTTTGTGGGTCAGTCCAGCTCAGTTCACCCAATGAGTGAAACCTCACCCCCTCCAATTTATATTAAATTTGGTATATAGTTAATTCATGGCCAGAATAGCCAGAATTTCACATTCTGGCTATCTTGGACCAACAGTTTTTGAGATATCGCAATTTAAATTTTTCGCTTTTTCACAAAAGAGTGTGGCCGCCAAATTTCAAATTGCTGTAACTCGGCTGCACTGATCTGATTTTGAAAAACAGGGTATTTCTGTAAAGGGAGACCACATGGAATCTAAATCTGGCATTTTTTTGGGCATTTGGGTACTTTTGAGTTGGATGACCTTTTGACCTATATTTATCTCTCCCCCTTCCTGGAGGGAGGGGGGGGAGACATAATGTTTTTGCCTGAATTCCCGTCGGCGTTCCCATTTGTTTCCGGAGCATAACTCTGAAAATGTGACCGATTCTCACCAAATTTCATATAGTGTCTCTCCATAACATGTAGATGTGCCTTTTGAGGGTTTTAACTGCTTTTGAATTTAAATGGCTCTCTAGCGCCACCAAGAAACATTTCATTTGCACTTAGACGGCCACCACGACCGGTAGGAAAGTCATAGAGAGATGGAACCAACACTATATTGTTCATCTCATCTCATCAAGGCCTAAAAATGAACAATCGACACCCATTACCTAAATCAAACAGGAAGTCCGCAATTTGCATAACAAAATTTCCTTTTTCCCCTAAATTTCGCCAAAATTTGCCCTTGAACAAACGCAAACTCCTTTAAGGGCGTTCATCGTATCGACCCCAAATGCTAATAGATGACAAAGCACACCCTGCCGCTGAAAACTATTGTACAACTTTTTCAAAAGTCGAACGGTTCGGATTTTATGAGCCGTCAAAGATGGGGTCCCCAGCCACTTTCACTGCCTTTTTTCGATGCCTAGGCAAATTCCAACCTTCATTTGACCCCTTAAACATGCTCGAAAACAAACCAAATTTTGAAGTAATTTCTACATGGCTTCAAATATTCTTACAATCTGAAAATTCTCCACCAAAGACACAAAATGGCTCTCTAGCGCCACCTAAATATGCCAAAATGGGACTTTCGCTTGTCATAAAATGTCATAAAATTCTGAAAAAATCACTTATCATTGCTGTACCATGCCCTGTACTGTCACCTAATTTCGTGAAAATCTGTTTGAGACTTTTTGAAATAAAAATTTTTACGTACATAATACACTGTACAGTGAGATATACATTCTTGCTGTGGACAAACCGTTCATCGTATCAAAATGTCCTTTGGCATTATTCATAATCTCCATGTCGCCAAACAAATTGCCAAGTGTGGTATCATTACAATTGATATTTCTTGAGATATAAACATGTTATGAATATTCATATTTTGAAAAATATAGAGTGACGCACTTCTGAATTCACCATAAGTTGCGTGTATAAAACTTTTGTCTTTCTTCAGTGAACATGCTCCCGAAATTTCAGCTTTCTAGGATTTACCTGGAAGAAGCATGTATTAATTTCTAGATTATTATTGATTTTCAGTGTTTTTCTTTGCGCTGCTACACATTCTGACCACCGGGTGGCAGTAGGATCACACGGCTCATCTCCCTTCGCTTAGTTCATGAATGGGGGAAGATTGCACAATACACAGCAGTGATAAAATCTGCTTCTGAAAGTTTGACCAGGTCGCACGGGTCATAGCTCCATTATACTTAAGAAAAATCTCTCTCTGTAAAGGGGTTTGCACTCAACTCTACATAAAACATTTTCCTCAGTCTTCTGCTGTCCAACGAATGACAATGCTCGATGGCGCTCGAGCGCGTCTCGCCCCCGTTTCGACATGCGCGGGAGGGCAACAATTTCCTTGGCAACAATTTGGACTCAGGCATATTGAAGGGTGGGACTTGTTTCTGGACCAAAACTCTAAAATGTGAAATGGGGGAAGGGGGAGGCATCTGTTTTTACGTGTAAAAACCATTTCTACTTTTTTGAAGAGGCCTCCAGGACTTATGACCAGAGCAGGGCTGATGACATCGACCAGTGCAGGGCTTATGACATCATACAAGTATACTTGGATTTTCAGAAAGCATTCAATAAAGTACCGCGTAAGGGACTAATTTTTAAAATGAGCTCCATTGGAGTCACAGGAGATATTCTGAAGTGGATTCAAAACTGGTAACAGAACAGAACACAAAGAGTGGTGGTCAGTGGTATCTCATCTGAGCTGGGTATGGTGGGGAGTGACGTCCCCCAGGGATCGGTGTTGGGACCCCTGCTGTTCCTCATCAACATTAATGACTTTGATAGTAATATTGAGAGCAGATTGGTTAAATTTGCAGATGATACTAAATTGGGGGGTTTGGCAAATAGTTTAGGGTCCACTAAAGTGATTCAGGACGATTTGGATAGAATCCATAATTGGGCAGAAATGTGGCAAATGAAACTTAATCTCGCAAAATGTAAAGTTGTACATGTAGGAAATAAAAACATTAGATGGGATTACTTCATGGGAGGTTTAAAACTGGAATGTGCTGCACAAGAGAAAGATCTGGGAGTGATTGTTGGCCAGACCCTCACAGGTTCTAGCCATTGTGCCGTAGCAGTTAAAAAAGCCAATCGGATGCTGGGATATATTGCCAAAAGTATTGAGTGAAAATCTAAGGAGGTGATACTTCCTTTGTACAACACATTCGTCAGACCACATCTGGAGTATTGTGTACAGTTCTGGGGACTATACTATAAGAAAGATATAGAGGCTCTAGATAAAGTTCAGAGAAGAGCCACTAAGCTTATTCCAGGTATAAAAGATGAAAGCTACGAGAAGAGGCTGAAGATACTTAATTACTTTAGTCTTAGGAAAAGGAGACTCAGGGGTGATTTGATTGAGGTCTTTATGTTAAAGGGATTAACAAAGTGAATCATGTAGGATTCCTTCGACCAAGTGTAGCCCACATGGAAACTGTGCGTGCTGTGTTTATTTCCAACATTCGCCGGTGTCCTTAAACGCACCATCGGGTCACGTATTTATGTGCGCACGCCCGCTGGGCACCTTGCGAGCGAGACAGGAAAGGGGAGACGGGCTGGTACACGGCACGGCTGCAACAGAAGTCGTATCAACCGTATGCGGAGGCCGGGTACTCGCGGCGTGACCGGTAGGGAGTCGAACACAGGCCTCTGATGGTGAGCTAAGCTGAGAAGGAGCCTCAAGTACCGATGTCCCACACCAGCAGCACTCCTATGGTGGAAGGGGCTGCTGCAGCCAGTCCACTCCTTTTTTTTTTTTCCCCCGCCCATTTTTATTCACAGCCCGCATGTGAACCCTGTTTGCGCGCCATGGACAATCATGATCACTATGAACTTTCTGTTTGAACAATGGGCAATTAATCAATCTACCAACTGACTGCGGCTGTGATCTACTCGGACTGCTGTATTATTTTTTTTTTCTCCCCCCCCGGCTGTTGCTATCATGGATGCTGTTGCTTAACTGTGATATCTGAACGAATGGTTAAAATGAAGTGCACTTTCTCTCCTTAAGATTCTCTAACAATGTTAAATTAAGCTGGAACAAGGTCAAATCTGCAGATTATAAATATTTTGGCTACTGTTTGAATTCTTTTTTTTTTTTTTTTCCCTTCACTGTTAATAATAAGGCACCAGCCGCTGAATTATAAATACTTGTCTGTGTTGTCTTTATGCTGCCACAGGCACCTCCCAGAGCCGACCTTTAAGAGTTTTCTGATCTAGCCCAATCAAACCTTATAAAATTAACAACTCCTACTCCTTTTTCCAAGTATTATTCAGTGTACTTGCTACATAATTTGTGGCGAGCCAGCCAGGAGGGCGTGGTTCAGTATAAACACAATTTCACTTATTCAGTATCATCGATCCACCCTTAATCATGGACATTGTTGGAGTCATTAGGTATCAAAATACCAAACACGGTCTTGGTTAGTGGCGTTCCAGAATATAACGTAGATGAAATAAAGATTTTCTCCTACAGTGGTTCTAGAGAAGGGTAGAGCGGGCGGCCCAGGAATCAGAAGGTTCCCGGTTCAATCCTCGGCTCTTCCAGAGAACGTGTCGTAGGGTCCTTGAGCAAGACACTGAACCCCGTAATGCTCCTGATGTGCAGGGGGGCGCCTTGCATGGCAGCCTCCGACATCAGGGTGAATGTGAGGCAAAAGGTTGTAAAGCGCTTTGGGGTCATATCATGTAACTAGAAAGCGCTGTATAAATGCAGTCCACTTACCAGTCCATTTAGATATTTCATATTCTTCAGCAACAAAGTCTCTGGGAAACTTAATAGAGATCTCAACATAGCCAAGATATGGGACTGTTTGACCAGCAGCACCTTCAACTTGCAATAGATCATTAAGTGGTTTAATTGGTTGCTTCTGAAGGTGTGTATTGTAAAAGGACACAGGTATGGTGGTGACCTGTGACCCTGTGTCAAGGAGACATTGGTATGTGTGACCAGCAATGTCCACTTCTGCTGTGCATCTGGATCCGATAAGCCCACGAGGCAGCTTTGTGGTTATCCCCGGATGGGTCTGTTGGTCTGCACAGTTAACTGTCTTCTTGTACCTTGAGGGACAGTATGGGTCCCGCTCAGTCCCACTACAGGAACTGAATCTAGTTTAAATGTCCATTGGAAGCTGGATTGCGCTTCTGCCACTTTGGTTTCTTCTCACTGAATTGTTTCCGTTTTGCATCAACGAGTGCTGGGTTAGGTCTATTCTCGTACTGTGGCCTGATGTGTCCGTCCTCCCCGCAACGAAAACAGAACCCAGGCTTCGGATTGGAGTGCGATGCGTTCACACTTGGGGTTGTCCTTTGTCTCTGGTAAGGCTTTGGGACAGGGGCACTGGACCGGTGAGACGACTGGGAGGCCGTTGGAGCAGCCAATTGCTTTTGAATATCAGACACTTCCTTGGTGAGAGCAGATAGAGTAGCAGCAACTCCTTTCTCCTCTTCTATAGCGAACTGGGCTTGAGCTTCAACTCTCTGTTTAGATGTTCCAAGATGTTGCTTCATTCTCAGAGTTTTGCTCGCTTCACGATCTTCTTCAGTTCTTTAAAGCAGCAACAGTTCAGCGAATGAAGGTGGGCTTGCTTTTCTCTGCTTTAGCTGGAGCTCAGATAAGAGGGTGTTATCCCAGCATCCACGGCAGAACTGGCTAAGTAGGTGCCGGTTCGCTTCACTTGGCCTCACTCCTCCCCGCTTGACAGCCAGACTCAGGGCTACTTGCAGTCTCTAAATAAACAGACGGTTTCTCACCCGAATCTTGAAGCGTGTCCATGAACTTCACATAAAGCTCCTCTCCGTCCTGTACTGGATTCCAAATGGTGAATCCAGATGTTGGATGTATGTCTCTGCAGGCAGGTCTGGGCTGAGGTGCTTTACAATGTCAGCTGCAGGTGGAAGAAGGCTGTCAAGAATGTGTCTGGATCTTTGTGGCTCAGAAATGGCTGAGTCCTTTAAGATGAGGTCTGCACCAGAGCGCCACGTATCATAGTCCACCTCATGCTGTGGGCGTGGTGTTCTTCCCGAGAACATGCGCAACCTGTGAGATGGACGCATGTTAATGTCATCGCTCCTCACTATGTGTTCCACAACATACCTCTGCACTCCAGGTGGATTCAAATCAGACGCAGATATGTTGATTGGATGTGGAGTACCAGCAGGGCGTGTGCCGAATGCAGCAGAACCAGCATCCAGATTGTAAGTTGGTGGGGCAGGAGTGGCATCCATTTTATTTTGTGCTGGAATGGGAGCAGCCATTTTGTTTCCCAGTGGCATGTCAGGTTCCTCCTTGGGGCTCTCAGTTTTACCAGGACGGAGTTCAGTAGCAGCGTCATTTATTTGGGACATCAGTTCTTGTAAAACTTCAGCAAAATCTTGACCAGACAGTTTTGCTACTTGTTTTAAGTCAGCTAAATAAGTCTTAGTCTTTGAGCTACCAACATTAGCCGAATAAACTTTAGACAAGTCTTGAATACAATATTCATTATCTTCAGGCTTAAATGTATATGGCAAAATTGGACCCAATAAATCAAGAGCTGACCCGGTTTTAAACTCAACGACTCACATGTTGTGGAAATCAGACCCCAGTGAGTTTATTGGTAGAGAACGCTCGATGGCACCATACTGTAGGAGAGACCACAGTCACCGGCCTCCGCATGCGATTGATATGACTTCTGTTGCAGCCGTGCCGTGTACCAGCCCGTCTCCCCTTTCCTGTCTCGCTCGCAAGGTGCCCAGCGGGCGTGCGCACATAAATACGTGACCCGATGGTGCGTAACTACGTAACCTGGTGGTGCATTCAAGGACACCGGCGAATGTTGGAAATAAACACAGCACGCACAGTTTCCATGTGGGTTACACAACTGTTGTGAGTAGAACTTGGGGGTCACAAATGGAAGTTGGCCAAAGGTCAATTTAGCACTGATATTCGGAAATATTTCTTCACCCAAAGAGTAATTTCAATGTGGAATAGCTTGCCTGACCATATTGTTGAGGCAGAGACCTTGGGGGTTTTCAAGAGCAGGCTTGACTTGAAGCTAGATACCATTGAGTCATTGTGCATCTGAAGGGATATATTTACAATAGTATAAAGAAACTTGCGAGCTTAGTTGGGCTGAAAGGCCTGTTCTTGACATTCATGTTATGTTATGTTATGTTATGTTTATTTTATATTGTGCTTTCTTGGAATGTCAGTGCAAAATAAATACTTTCATAATTTTGTAATTGATTTATTCTTTGAAGCGTGAATATTAATTTATGCCACTGGAATGCCTTGACTTTAGTTAGGTAAGTACACAGTCATAGCCATAAATGTAATGGTACTAAAAATTGGCATAATTTCTTTCGGTGTTTTGGTTTTCGGCCAAGCGTTTCTCATTTTCGTTTTGGGCCAAAATTTTTCATTTCGGCGCATCCCTAATGAGAAGGAAAAAAAAAAATGGTGATAATATAATAAGACTGTATACCAGCAAGTGTTAGTAAAATCAGAAGGACAGACGATAACGTTAACAATGACATTTGCCGAATCATCAGAAGAAACATAGTTGTTAAACTTTTCTGTATTAAAATGAAATGGCTTCGATTTAAAAGCAGCTGTAGTATCAGAAATTTGATAGAGGTGACTGGCGTTCCACAAATAAAATAATGTGTTAAAATACGAATGGCAAAGTTGCAGTCCTAAATTTTGGAATTTTCCTTAAAAATGTATCCTCATTTTGAAATGAAACAAAATGGCTGTAGTTAATGTCATATTCCCCCTTCAGGCATTTGCACAAGAATACACAACCAAATATATCACATCTGTAGCCCAGCGGTAAAAGATCAAGCTTCATTAGTCGGGCTTTGTAATTGCTTCTAACACAATCATTATAACCAAGAATGTACAAAACCCAAAACCAGTGAAGTTAGCACGTTGTGTAAATCGTAAATAAAAACAGAATACAATGATTTGCAAATCCTTTTCAACCTATATTCAATTGAATACACTGCAAAGACAAGTTACTTAATGTTCGAACAGGTAAACTTTGTAATTTTTTGCAAATATTAGCTCATTTGGAATTTGATGCCTGCAACATGCTTCATAAAAGCTGGCACAAGTGGCAAAAAAGACTGAGAGAGTTGAGGAATGCTCATCAAACACTTATTTGGAACTTCCCACAGGTGAACGGGCTAATTGGGAACAGGTGGGTGCCATGATTGGGTATAAAAGCAGCTTCCATGAAATGCTCAGTCATTCGCAAACAAGGCGAGGGTCACCACTTAGTGAACAAATGCGTGAGCTGATTGTCGAACAGTTTAAAAACAACATTCCTCAATGAGCTATTGCAAGAAATTCAGGGATTTCATCATCTACGGTTCGTAATATCGTCAAAAGGTTCAAGAATCTGGAGAAATCACTGCACGTAAGCGACAAGGCCGAAAACCAACATTGAATGCCCGTGACCTTCGATCCCTCAGGCGGTACTGCATCAAAAACCGACATCAGTGTGTGAAGGACATCACCACATGGGCTCAGGAACACTTCAGAAAACCACTGTCAGTAACTACAGTTCGTCGCTATATCTGCAAGTGCAAGTTAAAACTCTACAATGCAAAGCAAAAGCCATTTATCAACAGCACTCAGAAACGCCGCTGGCTTCGCTGGCCCCAAGCTCATCTAAGATGGACTGATGCAAAGTGGAAAAGTGTTCTGTGGTCTGACGAGTCCACATTTCAAATTGTTTTTGGAAACTGTGGACGTCGTGTCCTCCGGACCAAAAAGGAAAAGAACCATCCGGACTGGTATAGGCGCAAAGTTCAAAAGCCAGCATCTGTGATGGTATGGGGGTGTATTAGTGCCCAAGGCATGGGCAACTTACACATATGTGAAGGCACCATTAATGCTGAAAGGTACATACATGTTTTGGAGCATCATATGTTGCCATCCAAGCAACGTCTTTTTCATGGACGCCCCTGCTTATTTCAGCAAGACAATGCCAAGCCACATTCTGCTCGTGTTACAACAGCATGGCTCCGTAGTAAAAGAGTGCGGGTACTAGACTTGCCTGCCTGTAGTCCAGACCGGTCTCCCATTGAAAATGTGTGGCGCATTATGAAGCGTAAAATACAACAACAGAGACCCCGGACTGTTGAACAACTTAAGCCGTACAACAAGCAAGAATGGGAAAGAGTTCCACCTGAAAAGCTTCAAAAATTGGTCTCTTCAGTTCCCAAACGTTTACTGAGTGTTGTTAAAAGGAAAGGCGATGTAACACAGTGGTTAAAAGGCCCCTGTGCCCACTTTTTTGCAATGTGTTGCTGCCTTTAAATTGTAAGTTAATGATTATTTGCAAAAAAAAAAAAAAGTTTCTCAGTTTGAACATTAAACATCGTGTCGTTGCAGTGTATTCAATTGAATATAAGTTGAAAAGGATTTGCAAATCATTGTATTCTGTTTTTATCTATGATTTACATAACGTGCCAACTTCACTGGTTTTAGGTTTTGTACTAAGTGGCTCTCCGTTGCACATCTTCAATATGTAGGAGAGATTTTTTTAGATTAAATGGTCCAAGATTGCACGATTTGGTAAAAATGTGCGATTGCGATTATAGTGAACCATATTGCGAATGCGATTACGATATGTTTTTTTTTTTTTTTTTTTTTTTAAAGATTCTTGAGCCTACTTGCTTTATCAAGAAGAGTGCAGAGAATAACGGTGATTTTGTAGGGTATTTTTCTCAACTCAAAAAATGCAAACATTAAGGTGCATAAAAATACAATACAAGTTTATAGCACTGTTTCCAAAATAACATTTTCCAAAAAAGAGGTTTTTCCTTTTTTGAAAATCAGGATATTTTCTGCAAAGTGTAAAGGCAGTGGCACTATTGTAAACTTATATGCCTTTCTGCCGGCATTTTTGTAAACCTATTAAGTACTAAATACAAAAAGGAACAAGTTTGTACAGAACCCTTAAAAAGGCATTTCTGCAAAGTACAAAAGCAGTGGCACCGTTGGGCATCAGCGGATTTCACTGTCTCTTTGGCTTTACTTTGCTTGGCTTTCATCACATACACCCTTATGCTTCTCTCTGTGCTGCCCCATCACATACACCCTTATGCTCCTCTCTGTGCTGCCCCATCACATACACCCTTATGCTCCTCTCTGTGCTGCCCCATCACATACACCCTTATGCTCCTCTCTGTGCTGCCCCATCACATACACCCTTATGCTTCTCTCTGTGCTGCCCCATCACATACACCCTTATGCTCCTCTCTGTGCTGCCCCATCACATACACCCTTATGCTTCTCTCTGTGCTGCCCCATCACATACACCCTTATGCTTCTCTCTGTGCTGCCCCGAGTGTTGATACAGATTGGTGGTGTTGCCGCGGGATGTGGAGATTTTAACTTTGCAAGTTTTACACAGCACTTCTTATTCTGTTCAGCCTCGCCGGGCCTGAAATCAAAGTCTCGCCATATGCCGAGATGCCAAGTCTCACGCACTCGGCCTAAGTCTCGTGAATTTGTAAAATTTTTTTAATTAATTAATTTATTTGCTTATTCACCGTAGTCCGCAATTGTCCAATGAACGCTTATTAATGAGATTCTCACGCGGAATTAAAATCCTTGAGCATTAAAGTTTCAGTTTCACTTGCATAAAGGTGGACATGATCGTTTGAGTTGTTTAAATGAAGTAAGAACATTTGAAATGTCTGTATGCAGTGCCATTGCTTTCAATCCCTCAGCAAAGACAAGCATGAGAGTCAATCGATTTCTGTGTCACTAGTGGGGAAATTCAGCGTAACGCACGTGAAACTTATTAACAAAATGCACAATGACTTAAATTCCGCGAGCAAATTTCTTCAGTGCCCCTTGATAGTATAATTGGTGTCTAAGACACAGGAGTGTGATGCCACTGAGAGGGGAGACACTCACGCCTCATCTCTGCATATGATGGTAGATGTTGCTGGGTTTTTTCCGCCATGAACTCACTCTCAGCCTGGGCTAGCTCACGCTCCTCATGATTTTATTCGTCGTCAGTGTTGGTCTCTGAGAACTGTAGCGAGTCACGTGACCATACCTGCTGCACAGACCGCGGCTGCGTCTTAATAGTTTTTTTCGCTGGGGAAAGTTCCTAACTCCTGAAAACTGATCCGCAAATAATTACGTGTCGTGGCAACTATGATGAGAGCCTTCGAATTCTTTAAATGTTAAGGAACGGTGTCCCAGTTCTTCCTAATTTACCTCCTTTAGCATAGGGTACACAGACGAATCCTTTTCGAAAAGAAAGGAGAAAACGCCGTTCCACAATTCTGCGCAGCAGCAGTGTTTAAAGGGGTAACTATTCATCCGACCAATCGCGTAAAGAAACGAATGGGACCCCATCATGTTCACGTTGCCGCGGTTGTATTCCTAAGCGGTAGGAATTCCATGTTACACCCTTCCTTTATATTCAGACGTTTTCCACATGGATATAAGAAAAATGGTGTGGAATTATTCTATAGGACGTCATTTTTGACGACTCGGACACAGCCCAGGATGGCGCTCGTGGGCAGAACGTCAACAGACTCCATACAATTAAAGGAGACGTTGTTATGTTCACTGGCAGCACATGCTTATTTAGATTGAATCGCAAATCGCCGCCTTTTTTGCGGTTATGTAATTGCACTGCTTGACTTCGCGATTGCAATTGCGATTCGATTAATCGTGCAGCACTAGTGGAGTATTCTAAAAGTGGTCTTATAAGTGAAATATACCGTTTTAGTTTTGTTTGAACTGAACACGAATGACCGCAAGTTCTTTGAATTAATCCAAGCATGCGATTCATCCCAGGATATGTGGTGAACTGTCCGTATTGCCAGTTGGTCAGAATGGTTTTGACCTTGACTCCTGGGTACAGACCAACAGTTCGCTGACACTGAGGGTTTTGATTCAGAGATGTGAGGTGCTGATCTTCCCCTTTTTCCTGTAGGAGACTGGATTGACACAGTAAAGGTTGCAGCTCAAGGAGTTAAGACCCAGGGCACTAGCGTTGCGTTGTGGGTAAAGAGCAACGTTGGCCCCACCCTGAGTAACATCCTGCCCGCCTCTCCAGGCCCCCCAGCCCTGCGCCCCCCTCCGGACCCCCCTGCGCCTGCGTCCCGCTCTGCACCAACCCTGTGGGAGGAGACTGAGGAGACTGAGGTACCGCCCCGCTCGCGCTGAGCACGTTGGCAGTACACGTACGCCAGTCCCAGTGAACGCGATGTGTTCACACCGTGGGGCGTTTCTCCTTCAGTTTTTTATAACTGCAGAAAAGCTCTCTTCAATTACGCTCCATCAGCGCAATTGGAAAATTTTGTTCCTGTAAAAATAAGAATGTGTTTGTGATGGTTTTTTGAAGACATAATAGTTGTTAGTGGTGGATTCAGGCTTCTGGTTTTTTTCAACAAAATTATTTCGAGCGCAGAAGGCCTGTCTGAGCATATTTTCCGTCATAAAACATGAAGTCTAGGGGAGATGCTGCTTTGTCTCTGGTTCTCTGTATTTTTTAACTTTGCTTAAAGGGATAGTTCGGGATTTTTCACATGAATCTGTTTGGCATCACCGTCTTTAGTCTCGTGCACACACACTGACTTTCCCCCGACAGTGTCCTGTGAGCCGAGTTCTGTCCAGTTTTGTTCAAAGCGAAAGTAGTTCTGGCAGGTTTCCTGGGGTCTGCAAAGTAAAACGTTTTTCTTCTCAAAACAGTATGTGTTCGAACGAGTGATTTATTTGCATAACAAAACCCCGGTATTCCAAAAAGTCACATCTTGTAATTGCTTGGGGCTACTTTCTCTCAATAGCGATCACTGCGCGCTGTCACTGCTAACAGCTGTGCGCACTAGCCAACTACTTTCATCGGTTGTTCGACAGAGTTTACATATTCCAGCCAGAGGAGGATGCCTCATACGGTCGAGGACGGCAGACTCGAGAGAAACTACTACTTCTTAGCGAACTGACCCAGGGATAACCGGAGCACTCGGAGTAACTTTCCAAAGGATTTTATTATTATTTCGGGAAGACGCTGGTGCGTCGATACCAAAATAAATATGTATGCTGGGTGCTGCGGTCATCCCTCGCTCTAGTAGCTGAGAAAGGTAGCCAAGTTTGTCTTGATAATGCTAGCCAACGCTGTGACTGGAGTCATGGACTTCTCATTCAAACCTAGAAACCATCCACACCCGTCCACGTAGTTTCTGACGATTGTAATAACAGTACAACAATAACAAAACATATTATGTTTCATAAGCTTCACTGGTAATATGACACCGATAGATGAATCTATGTTGCGCTTACATAGCCCTCGGTGCAGCACCAGAAGGCTATGCACGGATGCTATAGAAAATCTTTAGTACAATTTTGTTTACCTGGGGTGTAGGGACAGCAGAGCTCTTCAAAACCCGTCTCTTCCTCTGTCCTGAAGGAAAGTAGTCGTCCTCGCTGAAGTGCACACTGCAAACGCGAAGCTTTTTCATTTTTAGTAGTTTGATGTGCACTTGGAGCCCAGAGCAAGTAGCCAAAGTTGCCTCAGAGCTACGTCCGTCACAGGGAAGCGAAGGAATGTGTGAGGAGACTCACTCACGTCTTTGTTGGTACAGCCTGGATAATCGCAAGTGCGCACCATTTTTATCAAATAAACTATTTTCTGGAGAAGCTGATGAACTTCTCACTCTAGCTCTCGAACTAGCTCGTTAGCGTCGTAGGTCTGTAGTCGGTAAACACTGTCGAACAACTGAGCTCTGCTGTCCCTACACCCCAGGTAAACAAAATTGTAGTAAAGATTTTCTATAGCATCCGTGCATAGCCTTCTGGTGCTGCACCGAGGGCTATGTAAGCGCAACATAGATTCATCTATCGGTGTCATATTACCAGTGAAGCTTATGAAACATAATATGTTTTGTTATTGTTGTACTGTTATTACAATCGTCAGAAACTACGTGGACGGGTGTGGATGGTTTCTAGGTTTGAATGAGAAGTCCATGACTCCAGTCACAGCGTTGGCTAGCATAATCAAGACAAACTTGGCTACCTTTCTCAGCTACTAGAGCGAGGGATGACCGCAGCACCCAGCATACATATTTATTTTGGTGCTGACGCACCAGCGTATTCCCGAAATAATAATAAAATCCTTTGGAAAGTTACTCCGAGTGCTCCGGTTATCCCTGGGTCAGTTTGCTAAGAAGTAGTAGTTTCTCTCGAGTCTGCCGTCCTCGACCGTAGGGGGACATCCTCCTCTGGCTGGAATATGTAAACTCTGTCGAACAACTGATGAAAGTAGTTGGCTAGTGCGCACAGCTTTTAGCAGTGACAGCGCGCAGTGATTGCTATTGAGAGAAAGTAGCCCCAATCAATTACAAGATGTGACTTTTTGGAATACCAGGGTTTTGTTATGCAAATAAATCACTCGTTCGAACACATACTGTTTTGAGAAGAAAAAACGTTTTACTTTGCAGACCCCAGGAAACCTGCCGGAACTACTTTCGCTTTGACCAAAACTGGACAGAACTCGGCTCACAGGACACTGTCGATGGAAAGTCAGTGTGTGTGCACGAGACTAAAGGCGGTGATGCCATACAGATTCATGTGAAAAATCCCCAACTATCCATTTAACCCTGCACAGGCTCGTTGCAAATTTGCAACAATAAATAAATTGATGACTGATTATACAATATAAAGACCACATGGGAAATGGTTTGATGAAGTTACCCTTCCAGCTCAGTATTGCAAAAATACAATGTTATTCCACCTGCAGCCACTAGTGTATGAGAGCTATTCTCCATGAATGCAAGATTTTTCATATCTCAAAATAATTAATTGGGCTGGAGAGGGTTAAATTGGTTAATTTTTTTTGTTTTTTTTTTTTTAATTTCTGCATGATTGTAAATCATTTCATGACAATTTCACAGCACAACATGTATCATGACCGAAAGGGTCGCGGGGGAAGCGAAATCACTTATCAGAGTCCCGCCCCCGGCTTCCAGAAAAAGCAGTTTGGTTATGATGAAAATATCATAAGAATTATAAATCACAGCAGAGTTAATGTCCATGTACGCTACGATTTAACGTCAGAAAGTAAGATCATGAAGTTTATGAATATCATAAGAATTATAATTGCAAATTAAGTGAGTGATCATATAACTTAGATTCAAATGCCACTCTTGATCCAAAGCGACATTATCCCGAAAACCCCATTCTTGATCATTTGATTTGTTCCAGCTGATTTGGCGTAGATGAGAGGAAGCAGATACCGGATCTATGCTTGGATCTCTTGATCAGTCATTTCCATCACCTGGGTTCACCCTTCCCATATCGGATGTAATGACAATACATGCATGATCTATGCAAGAAAATACATTTTGAGTAAAGACACAGTATGTGTAGCTCAGATTAGCACAGGGAAGTTGCCATACATGTGCTACATTGTTTCTATGAAGAAAATCCATATAATAGATGTCATGAGCATTATGTCGCCTTACATCACAATTAATAATAATAATAATAATAATAATACATTTTATTTAAGGGCGCCTTTCAAGAAACTCAAGGTCACCTTACAACACATAATTAAAACATACATTAAATGAGCAGCAATAAAATCACTAAAAATAAATAAATAATAATACAATAATATACAACAAGCATGGGACTATGTAATCAGAGGGAGTATGCACTACGAAAGAGATGAGTTTTAAGACCAGATTTAAACAAGGGGAGTGACTTGGTGTTGCGGAGGTCAGGAGGGAGTGAATTCCAGAGCTGGGGAGCAGAGCAGCTGAATGCTCTGCTCCCCATAGTGACGAGGCGGACGGAAGGAACAGTGAGATGGATGGAGGAGGAGGATCGGAGTGAGCGGGCTGGTGTTACAAGGTGAATTAGGTTGGACAAATAAGGAGGGGCAAGGTTGTGAATGACTTTGAATGTCAGGAGCAGTATTTTGTAGTGTATGCGGTGTGTGATGGGAAGCCAGTGGAGCTGCTGCAATACCGGTGTGATGTGGTGAGTGAATGGGGTCCTTGTGATGATGCGTGCTGCAGCGTTTTGAACTAGCTGTAGTTCACGGAGAGATTTGTGGGGAAGGCCAAATAACAGGAAATTGCAGTAGTCAAGTCGTGAAGTGACGAGACTGTGTACCAGGATAGCAGCAGTGTGAGGCGAGAGAGAGGGACGAAGGTGGTTGATGTTACGGAGGTGAAAGTAAGCGGAGCGGGTTATGTTATTGATGTGAGATGTGAAGGAGAGTGTGCTGCCAAGGATGACACCCAGACTCTTAACCTGGGGGGAGGGTAGGATGGAAGAGTTATCAATTGATACTGAGAAACTGGGGGATTTGATTAGGGTGGATTTGGTGCCAACGAGTAGCATCTCTGTTTTATCACTGTTTAATTTCAGGAAGTTTGAGGTGAACCAGGACTTGATGTCAAGCAAACAGTCTGTGAGGGAGGAAGGTGGGAGGGAGGAGTTGGGTTTGGTGGAAATGTAAAGCTGGGTGTCATCCGCGTAACAATGGAAGTAGATATTGTGTTTATGAAATATTTGACCAAGGGGAAGTAAGTAAATAATGAACAGGAGGGGCCCTGAGGCACACCTGTGGTAACTGGGCGGGGACGCGAAGTGAATGATTGATTTGGATGAATTGAGTACGGCCGGAGAGGTAAGATTTAAACCAGTTAAGGGGTGTGTGTGTGATGCCAATGGAGAGCAATCTGTCCAGGAGAACAGTGTGCGAGATGGTGTCAAATGCTGCACTCAGATCGAGTAGGATAAGAATGGATAAGAGACCGGAATCAGCGGCAAGGAGTAGATCGTTAGTGATTTTGATTAAAGCAGTTTCGGTGCTATGAAAAGGGCGAAAACCAGACTGGAATTGTTCATAAAGATTATTGTAGGATAGATGGTTATGGAGCTGTGAGGCCACTGATTTTTCAAGTATTTTTGCCAGAAATGGGAGGTTGGAGATGGGACGCAAGTTATTGAGGTTTGTGGGATCAGCTCCGGGTTTCTTAACTATAGGGGTGACAGCAGCTGTTTTGAGGGAGGATGGAACAATTCCAGTAATGAGTGAAGAATGAATTATGTTAGTTATGTGAGGAGCTATGGAGGAAAGGACTCCTTTAATGAAAACTGTTGGAAGGGGGTCTAACTGACAGGTAGATGAGTTGGATTTTTTAATGAGTTCAGAGATTTCAGTGGGAGATGGTAGAGTAAAGAAAGAAAGTGGCTGTGGAGGGGGAGCAGAGGGGAAAGGGGGGGATAGATTGTGAAAGGAATTGGGGATAAGTTGCTGATGAATTTTTGTAACTTTGTCAGTAAAAAAGGTTATGAGTGCATTACAGAAGGTGGTGGAATGCATATGTGGTGGAAGTAGATCAGGAGGTTGTGTAAGTTTTCTAAGAAGGGAAAACAGAGTCCGAGAGTTGCCATTATGTGAGCTGATTAAGCCAGAGTAGTACGAGGACTTTGATTGAGCAATACAGTTTTTGTAATGAAGAATGTGAGTATGATACATGTCTTTGTGTACAGTGAGACCGGTCTTTTTAAAAAGGCGTTCCAGTTGGCGGCCTTTTGCTTTAAGCTGTCTGAGAGCGGGAGTGAACCAAGGTGAAGAGTGGGCAAATGTGACAGATCTAGTTTTTAGTGGAGCAAGATTATTAAAAAGAGAATGAAGGCTGGTGTTGTAGTAGGAAACAAGTTCATCTGGGGTGGAAAAACTTTCAGCAGTGGGCAGACAGTCAATAGCAGTGGAAAGTGTGTCCTAGTTAATGTTCTTTAAATTTCGGAATGTCATCGTGCGCGGAAGGTTAGTTTTGGAAAGTCGAAGGTTAATATTAAAAGACAGTAACATGTGATCAGAAAATGGGATATGATCTGCTTTACAATCAGAAGGAGAGATACCAGTGCAACAGACCAAGTCTAATGTATGTCCTTTAGAGTGAGTTGGAAAGTTGATGAATTGCAAAAACCCAAAGCTGTCTAAACAGGATGTAAAATCTTTGGTGACCGGATTATTGATGTTGTCAAAGTGTATATTGAAATCACCCAGAAGCATTACATTTGAAGATAGTGAGGACAGATGAGACAGAAATGCAGAAAACTCAGCAACAAAGTCTTTGTGAGGTTTGGGTGGACGATATACTACAGCCACAATTGTAGGAACAGATCCGGATAACTGGGAGACCATGAACTCAAAGGTATTGAACGTTGGAGTCGATACAGGCGAGACTCTCCAACTCTCACGGTAGAGCATGGCGAGACCTCCTCCCCGGCCAGAGTCACGTGGTTTACACATGTAAACAAACCCAGGAGGGCACGAATCGCTGAGGGAAACGAAGTCATTTGGCTGTTGCCATGTTTCATTTAAACACAAAAAGTCAAACTTACGATCGGTAAGGAGATCTTGGACGAGATGTCCCTTGCTCGTAAGCGAGCGGATGTTCAAAAGCCCAAAGTTGACGGTGTTGCCATGATTGCAGGCAGTGCTTGCCAGCCTAGCAGGGCTAGCTAGCACACTGCGGTTAGCAATCCGGCCGGTGTTTCGATGAGCACGTCGAGAAGTGGACCAAAACGACTTTATTGGTTTGGAGCGGTCAAAGAGGAAATTCCGACGGGACCCTCGGTGGTTGTATCTGCGGTGGGTTACAGCAGCGATGTCCGTGTAGAGATGAAGCAGTGCCGGGGGAGGCTCCGTTAGGTAGAAGCGGAGCTGAAAGAGCTCAGCAGACGAGTACTGGATTAACCCCGACACCGGCCGAAGGATGAGCGATTGTAGAGACCAGGTAAGCACAGTCCAGAGAGAAAATCTCACAGCCGTCATTGTGAGAAACGGTACCAGGGTAGCGTTATTTAAGATCCAAGATTTGTACAAGGCTGCATTGACAGATCTGTTTGCCAGTCCACAGCGATATTCCTAGTAATAATACGATGACCCAGGATAAAAAGTTAAATAACAATATACAACATAAAATTTACCGGCGAGCAGCGGCAGCCAAACGCGCCAGCGTTCACTCAGTTCCTTACCCCCCGGAGGTAGGGTAGGCCGTCAAAGTCGAGGGGTTGGGGCGGTGGTCAATTAAAATCACCTCCAAGTAATATATCATGTGCAGGATACTTATGAATCAATGATTCTCGCTCATAAATCACTTCTAGGGATTCATGCCTGACTTGCATCTTGCTTTGATTGTCACAGGGCATGTAAACGGATACAATTAAAAATGTGTAATTCTGTGTTAAAAGCTCAATAGCACCCAGCCTGTTTGAGTTAACATCGCAAACTTTCTGTACATGCTCAGTGATGGACTTTTTCCAATATCTATCAATATCTAGTTGTGTGAGGATAGAAGCAGTATAATCAGGCCTGTGCTGACCCAGACCTGTAGAATTACATGATCCTATTCTGACTACAGCCATGATCAATTGTTTGTGCACCCACATCACCACTATGGACAAACCACTTTTTAAAATAAATCTTTCCAGGCCAAAATGCAGCACTATTGACGTTATCGTGGTCTTTTTGCCAAAAGTAATTAAATACCTCTGTATTTCTCCCTTCATTTGATGCATCTTTAACATCTCTGGGAATTATAGTAACATCCTGATCAGCTGTGTATCCCCTGATATCATCAATACTCAGGCGTGGGTTTACAGTGGACTATAATGGGCTATAAACAGGGCAATTTTCACACTGTCAGAGCACATATTAAATTTGCATGGCAACATATTCATTTGTGCATACAATTTACAGTCCTGTCGCTGAATGGCATCATCATCACTCAGGTCATCCCTGATCATATGACTTAGCTGTTGTGGAAAAGGTCAAGTATCTAATACGTTGTCTAACTAGAGGAATGAGGGGAATTTTCTCTTCTGATCCTCCTTAGTCTTTATAATCATAACAACACTGTTCTTAGAGTTGACCTTTGTATCAGAATGTTCTCCATAATCTGAGCAGACTGAGAGGTTTCTGCAGACCCCCCGAACAGGGAGACATGAGCAGACATTAAATGACAGATCAGCCTTTCTCCCTCCATGCAGCCAGTCCTACACTCTTTATGCCTATTAGAGAGCTCATCCAAATACAGATTAAACAACATGAGTGACAGAATACCCCCCGTCGAACACCGTATCTCACTGAAAAGGGTTCAGATGTAATATTCCCCCATCTCACCTGCATTGTTTGATGTGAGTACCAGAAATGTAAGACCCAAATTAAATAGGGAGGGACCCCTCTTTCTTGTAATTTCACAAACAGTTTCCCATGATTAATGTGGTCAAAGGCTTTAGAAACATCTGAAAAGCACAAGAACATGGTAGAGTTCTGTCCTCTGTACCTACTGACCGCCTCCTTAAAGCCATAAATACACGGGTCAGTGCTGTGTTTATTTTTACATCCTAACTGGTCATCAGAGGTCATTATGTAGTCCTGTAGCCTAGTAGGATCTAGTAGGATTCTTCCTAACACTGAAGAGATTACACTCGCCGGAGCAATGGGCCTGTAATTATCATGCTGGGTTTCCTCCCAGTTTTATCCTGGACTACCGGCACCAGCAGTACTGACCGCATGGAGTCCGGTAGTTTGTCCTGCATCAACATCCCAGTGAAGCATAAGGCAAGTAAAACAGAAACTCTGTGGCCAGAGAATTTCAGCTGCTCTGCTGTAATCTGGTCAAGGCCACAAGACTCACTTAAAGCCAGTTTCCCAACAGCAGAACTGGCCGCATCGGGCCTAATAACCACATCATCATGGGGAGCATCACCAGTACAAAAATCATCACTTTTAACACCGTTAAAAAGCTCTCTGTAATGACGTCTTTATAATTCTGCAATATTTACACTGCTAGTTACTCCTTCGATATTAGAGGGCAAAGGTATTTTACTATCTTTTATAATATTTACCTCTTTACAAAAATCTTTGACATAATTTTGCTGCAACTTTCTGGCCATAGAATTTGCTCTCAGTGTCTGCTCATTTCTCTTAATAAACTGCACTGCGCAATTGAACCGATCGACAGCTTCCTTCTTATTTACGCACTCAGGTCCATGTCTTAATTTGCCAGAGGTGACCCAGTTCTTAAAAGCTTCTCTGACCTGCTGCTGAAGTTCACCCACATTTGTTCCAGCCTGGCCTAAAATTATGCCGTTTAGCCCCTTCTGACATAATGGATCACAAGCCATATTCTGGCCAGTCACAATACCATCATACTTTTCTACATGACATGCAGTTCTTCTTTATGCTTTGATTGGCACAATTAATATTACCACAGAGCATAGCGTCTTACGGAATTACAATATTCCCCAGGCTTTTCTCAGTCAGGTCATGATAATACCGTAGCCCACTCGATTCTCCCATCATGCTCCAGGGTATCATTAGTGGACAGTGTAGGTGGGCTTTCTACATTCACCGTAACGGAGACAGGCATATGATCTGATGTCAGCCCATTCAAGATTTCAACTTTCTTCACACCCTGGTGAGCAGCAGCTGTACATATACAATGATCCAGCCATGATGTTGTATTCCAAGCCTTGCTGACATGCGTATCGCTATCTGCCGGCAACGCAACCTTACTAGATAAGATGAGCTTGTTAACATCGCAAAATTCAATCAAGTATCGACCGAACAATGATTTCTCATCTGAAATATCTGCTTTCAAATCCCCCATTGCATATATACAAGTACATTCATTTTCCTCAACAAAAGAGCTTATAAAAGCAAGCCTTTGGAGATAAAGATCCTCGTTACTGAGACATTCATAGGGCATATAGACATTTAAAATAATTAAAACATTATTATTATATGAAACTTTTATAGCAATACACCAGTCCACCCCATTCTAATCACTCTAATTAGGGAGTCATATTTTTTATACCACATTATGGCCGCACCACCAGCAATTCTGCCTCGCACACCTTCCCAAGCTCCGGTCGGCTGTCCTCTCCCCTGCCCCATGGAAGTCGCTATTGTCAGAGTTAAGCTTGTCCAGACCCTGCTTCGCAAGAAAAGTTTCTTGTATACAGAGAATGTCAGAGTCCTTAAGGGTCCTCAATCACAAGGTGACGTGCCCTTTCCGCAGCAGTTTGCCCCAGTTTGCCCCGCGAGTGTTACATGACACAACTCTCATAGGAATTAACATACATCAACTTAGTGTCACCATTGTTTCTGCTGCAGCAAGAGTAGCGCTGGGTTTACGCACCTCATAAAAGCGTCGCGCAAACACACTAGGGATGTAACTGTATGAAAATTTAACCTCAAGGTTATTGTGACCAAAATTATCACGGTTTTGGGTATTATCGCGGTATTTTTAAAAATGTGTTCAATATGTTGAGAAAGCCCTGATAGGTCTACACAAACTGAAATAGTTTTTAAAAATGTAACGGTGTTTATTATATCCCCGAACGCCAAATGGCTTTCCAGGGGATATGATGTTTTTGGTCGGGCCGCTGCCGCACTACGTGTTAACGAGATAACTTCTGTAATATTTCAATTACAAATTCCAAATTTTGCACATAAGTAAGTATCATAAAGAGGAAGAACCGATTTGATTTTGGACAATTTACAATGTCTAGATTGGCCACCAGGGGCCAAGAACTGATTTCACTGTTAACACTATAACTGCAGTAATATTTCAAGTAGAATTTCCAAGTTTTGCATATAAGTAGGTATCCTAAAGAGGAAGAACTGATTCGATTTTGGACTATTTACCATTACTAGATTGGCCACCAGGGGCCAAAAACAGAAAAAAATCACTCTTCCGCGATAACTTCAGTAATATTTCAATTACAAATTTCAGGTTTTGCACATAAGTAAGTATCATAAAGAGGAAGAACTGATTTGATTTTGGACAATTTACGCTCTCTTGATTGGCCACCAAGGGCCAAAAACGGATTTACATGTTAATGCGATAACTGCAGTAATATTTTAATTAGAAATTTTAAGTTTTGCATATAAGCAAGTATAAAGAGGAAGAACTGATTCGATTTTGGACAATTTACAATTTCTAGATCATTTTTCTTCATCAAAATTTAAAAGTAGAACTGTACACATGAGCACTTTAAAGTAAACCTTAAAGGAATAAGACAAAAGTGCATTATGCATTTAAAATAGCCACTATAAACAAATTACAAAAAGAACTACTACAACCGTATGTAATCAAATCCAAATGTTCAAGTGTTGATGACATTAAAATAAAAATAAAAAAATGTAAACAAATCAGTGGTCCAGAACTGATTGTATACTTGTTCTCTCCATCATCACCAAATAAGATGCTGCTGATCTAGCATCATGTATCATTATTATTATTATTATTATTATTGGGCTACCATTCATATCAATGTACATACGATTTTGCCTATAACTGTTTTTGTTGCAAAATCAAAAGAAAATGATTGGCTAGAAATTCATTATCTTGCAGGGAAAATGATCATGTTTCGTGTTTTCAAAGACACTTGGCTCAGACCGTGTGGCTTAGTAAATTTAAAGTTATCCAACTTCGCTAAAATTAAACCATTTACTGACCTTGGACAAATATAACTGGACGCGATACTGTGCGTATAATGTTACGGCCCATCCTTATTGGCACAGCTGCTAAGTAGCTGCTCATAAGGAGCGGCCTTGTGAATGAAACAACTGCACAGGGATGAGGCTACGGCTTATTTACTCAGCGGCTGTGCGAATTGCCACTCCAAATGCAAATTATGCAATCTTTTAGAAATCAAGAAATGCATGCAATGCAATAAAATACTTTCATCTACTACTGTTTAACAAACGTAAGTGAGCATCCGTCTAGCTAAGGTTAAGAAAGTGTCCAGCAGCTAGCGCCACACTACACCACTGAAAGAAAATGTGGATTTTAGGAAGAATGCTTCTGGTGCCATGTCATTCATTTCAGCAAATGTTTATGACATTGCTGATTAGCAGTGTTAACAGTTGTCATGGTAAACAAATCTGCTGATCTACATATTTGGTCGATTCCAACGTCCATTTAATGATGTATGGTAATATACACGTAGTCACTGTCAAGTAAATTTCTACAAAAACCAAAGTTTATGGCATTTTTGATGCCTTCAACTAGCGCTAAATAATGCCTTGTTTTCACCATCTCTTCGTGAATTAAAGTTTAGTGGTTTAGCTTAGAATATTCGCTGCTAGGTATGCATTCTCAATGGCGACGAGCGCTGTACTTAGGGTTCTGGTTACATTATTGACAAGTCAATAAGTTAGACAGAAGGATCATTGCATTCAACTTAAACCCGATGTCCCCACGTCACGTATTTCAGCTATAACGTTACCTTTGTATTGGCTATAAAGTTGTGGGTGATGGTCACAGAGATGTGCCATGAGATTTGACTTATTGCTGCCTTTAGCAGAAACTTTTTCCTGCATATTCTGTAGACAGGATAACTGTCTTCAATCAAGTGTCCCCCCGCATTCTTATAATACCCAAAATATGCCCATACTTAGACCTAGTCCTAGACCTAGTCCTCTTAGAGGGCTGATGGATGTCCTGAGCGCAGTCGTCTCCTCCTTCCGGCATGATTCCATTTCCAATTTAAGGAAAGTTCAAACCCAAGTTGTAGGCTACAGAGTGCGCCTATGCGGCTACTTCAGGAGACTTGGATGCAGCTGGGAAGGATTAAACATGCGGTTTCCACATCTCTGTAATCCACCGAGGAGATAATTTAATTTGAAATGAAAATTGTAATTGTTATTGTCAACATTTTCATCGGGGTTTACCGTTACACAGGTAATCGTTACATCCCTAAAACACACACACCAACTTAGACTCAGACTGTCCGGATGTTGCTACCAGGACTGGTTCCGACAGTACCGCTTTTCTTAACCCGCCGAGAGTGGTCCGATCTGGGCTTGGGCTGCAATAGTGCTCCAGCAGCTTGGAAACGGTGTCTACCCTCCTGAGCCACAGTGCTCCGCGTGGGTGGAGGAGGAGCGTCACTGGTGGACCCCCTTGCTGTACTCCCTGCAGCTCCGGGGCACTCATCGCTGGCTGGTCCGCTCACTCTAGGCTGCTGCTGAGCCGACCCTCCAGGCTCCGGCAGCTCACCACCGCTCCCATCAACTGAGACCGGATAAGAGGTCCTCCTTTCCATCCGGGAAGCCGAGGCATGTTGCTCAACCACACACAGATGTTAGGTGAGATCATTGAGCTAATATGAGAATTAAGTCTGCACAGACGTACTCTGCCTCATAACAGCCGTGTCCGCACTTAGTCTCTCTATTTTAGCAAGCAGACATGAGACATCAATGCTGTTAAAAGACACAGGTGGCAGGTGGTGAGAGAAAAATCGAAGGATCTTCTCTCCAAACTCATTAGGTAGACCAAGGAAACTTTTGATGTTATTTGCGTCTTTTCGCTCCCCTCTAAACTGAGTGAAGTGAAGATCCCGGGCAGGGTTCAAACAATACTTTCCTCGAGCACGCAATCCGTTCAGACGAGAAGTGGCTTGTTGCCAACAACACAAGCTCGTCCTGGCTCATGGTCTTCATTTTAATGACAAGAAAGTTTAAAAACTCATCCTCCACGATGATCTTTTCGTCAGTAGACGTAAATATCTCTGGCTTTGATCTTGGTACAGCAGCAGTAAGTCAGGCAACCCCACCAGGCGCCGCCATTTCAGACCCAGGTCAAAGGGGCGTTTATTTGTTTTCTGTTAGCAGGATATCTCAAAAACGGCTGCATACATTTTAACCAAACTTTGCAGGATGTTAGAGTAGCACAAGTACAGCGGAAGTACAGCTGCGATATAGACCAAAGTTCAAATCCAGCTATGCTGGTGGAGGTATGGGCTCCCGCTAGTTTTTTTTACCAAGTATATGCGAGTGAGAAGGGAGTTATCGTTTGTATTCACTATATTGATTGAATGTTTACATTATCGTTGGTATTGCTGTTATTATAATGAGGATTTCACTCCTTTTTTTAGTTCTGGAATTTCAAAAATGTGCCTCAGATATGATCAGTTTATACTGCTGATTTATGTGTCAGTTATGAGGTTCGCCCATCTGGCATCATTGTTGGATTACAATGTATATACTGCTGCTTACTTATGTATTCTGGACGACAGCCGGACGATAACTTTATCGCAATAATTAAGTGCAAAAAATTACTTGCCAACCATAAGTCTACTCCAGTGTACTTTACCTAACTAAATCAAGCAATTTAAAGGAGGAGACCATACTTTGGCAAAGTATATTTCAGCGGAAATTAGAATTCTTGAAGTGTCTAAAACACATTTTGATTTGATAATCAGTGCGATGCATTTTTAAACCAGCGAGTCTTTAAATTGGCTTCAATACCAAGGGGCAGACATTTTTACTTGGGGAATCTTCTGATTTTGAAATTGATCTTCGGAAACCTCACCTTTTAAAAATGCTTAACCTAAGCCTCTTGCAGGTTATATCTCCCAATTAGCCACAGTTGCTCAGACTAATTGGTAAAAACTGACAAGTCTAATTTACTTTTGATAGCGTTGTTATGCATTGCACCACAAAATTATGAGGCGTCGTCTTCCACACATAAATGACGACGTAAAATATCAATATGTCTTTATAATTTCATTGCTTATGTTGCTTGTTAAGCAGCACAGATCTGCATAAATTTAGTTTGCGAGGCTCTGAGAATCCGTTCTTTATTCTGAATCTTGTCACGGCTAAAGGGCGCTGTAAGGCAAGTTGCACAGCTGAGTGACAATCCTAAGGACAGCGAAAATAAATGCTGCAAAGTCAGCGAAAGTTCTGAATTTAATGCCATATTCGTGATATAAATGTAGGCAATGGGAATTCACCTTCTCGTTATCCTTTCTAATTATTACCTTCGCCAGCGACTTCGCTGACGAAGGTAATGTTTTGATCCCCGTGTATTTATTTGTTTGTGTGTCTGTCTGTGTGTATGTATGTGTATCGAATAACTCAAAAAGTACCAAACGGAATTTCATAAAATTTGGTGGGTTGATTTGGCATGACCTGAGGATCAATCGATTAGATTTTGGGAGTGATCGGGTCAAAGGTCAAGGTCAAGGCCACGAAAAGGTCAAAACCGACTTTCGGCCATATCTCGGTTAATTTTTATCCGATCGGCATGAAACCAACGCCAGTGGCGAAGGATTCAGTGGCGTCGGCGAAGGTATGCGCTCTACTGAGTGCCCGTTCTAGTTGGTAATGTTTTGGTCGCTTGGTCTTGGTCGCTCTGTCGATAAATTGTTTAATTGTTAATCAGGCCACCTTAAATGAAAACGGCTTGCAGGCAGCCAAGCCGTAAAGGGAGAGCTTACTGTAGGCCCTTTGAACTACTGCATGGCCCTGATGAAAGGAAACAGAACAACTGACGTCACGTAAGAGAATAACTGACACACAGGCATCCCGGGACTGGCGTTTGATTGGATAATGTGTTCGAAGTGCGCATTCACCCACTATATAGGGCACTGTGTAGTGAGTGAGCGAGTGGACAAGTGTGCATTCCGAACGCAGCTTTAGATTCCCCAAGTAAAAATGTCTGCCCTCTGATAGTGACGCCGATTTGAAGACTTGCCGGTTCTAAAATGCGTTGCATTGGATCATTACCTAATTAAAATTTATAAAACTATGCATTTTAGACACTTCAAGAATTCTACTTTCCGCTGAAATATACTTTGCTGAGGTGCGGTCTCCTCCTTTTAAAGCTATTCTTACCTTTCTGGAATTTTTACGCTTTTCTTTTCTGATCTTAAAATGCTCCTAATACGCGTATGGCACACTAAAATGTAATAGAAATCCACCAGGTGTTGAAACTCATCAATATTCAATTCTCAAATATTTCTGATAAAAGTCTGACCAATCATTTTCTTCGGTCCGAATAAAATGATTTGCCGAGCTTCCTGTCATCCGTTGCTGTGCCCCTTCCAGTTGCCTACCGCCGTCACCGCTTGCGAGTCGCGCGCCTCTCTGGCAGAGCAGCAGAGCAGTAGAGACAAAACAGGTCCTCAACAAAGTTAACCTGCAAATAAAACAGCTGCAACTGCTCCTGATTTAATGACTAATGTTACCGGGACAATTCTGGTGAGGTAAGACATTATGACAGCAGTTTTGCAAGAAGGTATGCATGAATTCTGCCGAAACAAGAAGCATCTGACTGTAAACAAACAGGCGCTGAAATGCTATAATTACTAACGTTAATGGTAGTTCGTCAGGTGTTGTGAGGGCATTTTATTTGAAACACCATATAGAATTGAATATTATGTATTTACTGTTGGTTAGTTTTCACAAAATGGCGCCACTGAATCGGACTTCACTGCCCCGTTTCAAGATGCTTTCACACCGGACGCGAAACGAATTTTTTTGTATGACGGATTACATTCGAAGTCAATGCATAGACGCGAATACGTGCAAGATTCGTGCCTTTGCATTGACTTTGAGTGTAATCTGTCGTGCAAAATGTTCGTTTCGCGTCCGGTGTGAAAGCAGCTTCATTCCCGCTGCTCACTTTATCACCACACGCGTAGGTCAGGCAGGGGAAGAGGGTGGGACTTTGGGGAGAGTTGTTCATGTTCAAATTTCTACTAAGTGCTGTGCTGAATGCCAGAAAGGTAAGAATAGCTTTAATAAGCCAATTGAAAAATTAAAACCGATATATATAATATACTTGCCAACTGTCCGGATTTAGTTGGAATATAACGGTTTTTCTGGATTTTAAGAACCCAAAAAATTGAAACATTCATAATTTCTTTTTTCTTCTCTTTTTTTCCATGTTTCTCTGCCACAGTGTGCAGTATAATGTAACTTATTTTCCAAGGAATTGGGCTTGTTATCGTTATCTTGTTTCGTTTAGCGCGAAGCGGGGGATATAGTATTCAGCTCTGTCCGTGCGTACGTGTGTACGTCCGTCCGTCCCGAACATTTTCAGCGCAATATCTTAAGAAGGAGTCAACCTATTTCAATTCTTTTTGGTACCAACCTTCCTACTGGGAATGCGCAGACACCAGTCGGTTTTGGTGACCTAACGGCAGGGGATGTAGTCACTTTAGTGACAAACTCTTGTTTTTATTACATTTTGTTGCTGGTGAAATTTTGTAGTCGCAGGATATCCCTCATTTTGGGCTCTTTTCTAGCATGTCGCGGGTTTATTATTCTCCTGCTTATTGTATCTCTCTGGACGATCGTCTGGAGACGCTATGGTTTAGTTTCGCCGCTGAGATTTTCTCTTCCAGGCTCTGGAGGCTTCACTCTTTATAGGATTTTTTTCTGAAGTTGCAGAGACAGCGATGTTTATTTGACGATGCTCAAGATCAATTTTCGGCAATTTCTAACATCCAATTTGGCCGACGGCGGCCAAGAGTAAAAACGCTAACGGAGCGACTAAAAACATGTAGGTGATCTCTGATGGGGGTCAGGGAGATGCACAACTCTGTCCCCGTGGCGACAGAGTTATCTAGTTCTTGTATGAATTTGGCTTGTTTTTTGGAGAGTTCCCAAGCAGCGTAATTTTGAACGGAACGCGCCGTGCTACATCCGGCCACGTACAGTACCAGTGTTCAGCAGTATACTATGTACGTGCATAATACGCACTGCGATGGCCAACATGACGTGTTTTTTGCACAATATGAATATCGCATGCACTCGTGCTGAATTATGAAGCATGCAAAGCAGCATGGAAATTTCAATTTGAAATTGGATATTTTGCATCCTTTCACATCATTTTATTGTGATAATTTGTGAATTTGGATAACTATTGAAACAGAAACTTTGACAAACTCATTACAGCTGCGAACATCTGCGCTGGAGCCGAGTGGCTGCGTAGGTAACTGCGACTGTACATTACACTCTCATATTCAAATTCTGCCACTTGACTGAGTTTACAGGGAGCCTTCATTCGCCAGTTGCTTTCGATTTTATATATTTTGTACTGTGCACGTGACGTGTATTATTGTATCTCCCTGATGACGATAGTCGGAAGATACTATGGTTTAGTTCCGGGGCCGCCACCGCCGCCGCAGATTTTCTGTTCCGGGCTCTGGAAGCGACAGTTATTACGGGAATTGTTTTCTAATTTTGCACAGGCGAAAATATTTATTTGACGATGCTCAAAACCAATTTTCGGCAATTTGGCTGCTGGCCATTTTGTCTGGAATTTGGGGATCGGGGACATACACGACTTGGTCCCTGTGACGACCGAGTTATCTAGTTATTCAACTACTATAATTGAGACGATCAATAATATCATTATTTCTAACACAAGAGTTTTAAGGAGGAAATACTAACTTGTACACAAACCACACACTTGTACAATGTGTTACTGAAAAGGCACTCCGCTGTACGCCAAAACGATATCAGCACAGGAAAGATTCGCTTTCGATAAGACATAAGTTTTGCATGAAAAGATGAACATGCTTTAAAGAATCATGTTTTACGATCATGTCTCATTGATATGCACAATGACCCTTCTATCTCAAAAGCATGACAAATACCTGTGTGGCATATGCCCTTTTTTTTAAAACAGTGAAGAGGTAGGTCAGTTATGTAAACTTGATCTGCAGAAGCAAGTCGAGGA